>CANNZV010001068.1:0-185644 GCA_947561585.1 Caprella mutica
ATATATATATATATATATATATATATATATATATATATATATATCCCTAATTCACTGCATTGTTGCACATCTCTATCCCTAATTAGTGTCATTGTTACACAAAATTTCTGCATGGTTACACTTGGCTTGTTATAGTAACACGCTAAATTCCCGTGTCACTATAACAGCAATGTTAATTAGATAGGAAATAAAGATGGCGGCTTAGGGATGTTTTCATATTCATTCCTAGACCTAAAGAAAAGCTTTCAGATAATCAATTGATAATCATTTTGATAATCAATAGAAGAAAAATTGCATAAAGCTGATTTTCATCAACAGCAATTCATAAACATGGAGTGTAAACCCTAACTCTTCATAGTAACACTCTATATATAATTGCGTGTCACAATAACAAGTTATCGTTTCTGTACCCGATTTATGTAACACTGTTCTTTTTCTTCAAAATTTTCACTGTAATTGTCAAAAATATCAGAGTAACATGAAAAAAGGTTAATTTGCATCATCAGCAATTCATAAACATTGTGTGAATAATTGAAACTCACTAAGTAACACTGTATATCAGTATTACATGAAGTTTGGTTAGTTTTTTTTATGATAGCCTAGGCATATCTTGTTGAACTGAATTTATTTTAAAATATTACATATTAAAAGAATTGTAATTCATGATATATTAGTTAGGGTAAGTTATAAATTATCGGTCGATTTCTCATCTTAGGTCATGTAAGAAAACTCTTTATTCTAGGTTAATTATTATTTTATTCACAGTCTTTCTTTATGAACTGTTTATTCTCATTCTCAGTTTTGCAAATATTTAATGATTATCTGTTGCTTACAAAGTCGAATGATGAAATTTGTTCAGTTGAAGATGACAGTATAAAATAAATAGGTATCGTATTACTGAAAAATAACTAGGCATCAATTTTATTCTCTTTAATGTCAACACACAGTCTTCCTTTATGAACTGTTTATTCTTATTAAGATATTAGTTTTGAAAATATACATTAATTATTTGAAGCTTATAAAGTGAAATGATGAAAATTGTTCATTAAGAAATCACGTGAACTTTCTTTCGGTAAATAGGTTTCGGTTAACAGAGCAAGTTCCATATGCCTTGGAAGAATTTCTTATTACTTCATAATTATTTTATATTTTGTAGCAACTGTAATTTGAGATATTTTAAATTATAGTTAGATATGGATTTTTCCTCATCGTCATTATGATAATTGTGGAATTAGTAGTAATTTACGCCAAGTTGCGTTTTTATGAACTTGTTGAACAGCACCACATAAATTTTCAATAGCACTACATAAATTGACCGAAGACACCTCGATATAATAATGTTTCTTCATTTATATTTAAATTATTGATATTATTGATAGCTGCAGGTATCATGGATACCAATTAAAATTGAAATAACTATTATTATATAGCTTTTTATTTTATGATCGATGATGTGCAACTGCCCAATAATACGTAACCTACCCTATTAGTGTCATTTCAGGCCAAAACAGTTAACTTCCTCGGAGCTGGTTTCAGATAACTAAAATTAATTATATATTGGAATATAGAATAAAGAAATTATTAATAACTTAAGAGAAAAATTCAAATGAAACGACAGCTTAGCTATGTGTGTGTAGATAGGTAGCTAGACTAAGGTAGTGAAATTTAATTAATTGCAATAATGTAGGGATATAGAACCACCTTCTCTCTTGTTTATGTATTTATTACATTTATCAATATACGAAGATGTCTATGCCGTGTTTGTAATGTATATTTTCGAAAAGAATAAAAGGCAACACTTAATTTAACATTTTCACTCGTGTGCGCCGCAATATGATACTTATAGTTATCCGGCTTTGAAATATTTCTATTCAATTATATCTTAGACAATTAAAATTGTGTCTTCTTTATTTTATAGGATGTAGTGATTCAGACCAATAAAATACTTTCACCGTTATATTAGCAGTCAAAAATTTGATATTTTATTACTTCCATCGAATAAATCTTATACACTTTATGTTTGAAATTATTTTTTATTAATTTGTAATAAATTTCTCGGATGGCTCAAACATTGACTAAAGGTTGTGGTACATTTAGTAGATAGATATCCTTCTCGTTAAAGGTAATAAGCTTCTCTTCATCCATTGAGAGTGTAGTCTAGTAGATTGAAACAATGGTTTAACTTGAGTTCTCTACATCGAATCAAGGGAATCTATACTAGTAGGGTTTAACGTCTGCTTCCGAACCAAAGGCCATATCGATGACGTCAAAAGGAATAAATGTACAAGGGACTGGAAGAAGTAGTCAGAAGGGAAAGACAGAGTCACCTACCACAGTCATTGCCAATGCTCATGGATGCAGAAAAGCTACTTTGCAGTGAATGCAGTCACTTACAAAGAAATGTTAAGAAAAGGGACTCAAGCACTGGTGACTGCACGAACGAATGGAAGAGGACAATTTAGAGGTGATAGTAAATGAACCTGCGAGGTTACATAACACAAAAATAAAAAATAAATTGTACATGAAGACCATAACCCTAGCGCTATCCTCCATATCTGCAAGTAGCGTTAAAATAAGTTTAAAAATGTATTATTATATAAATATTCAAACTAGTATTTCACAAAAAATATTTTGACCAATGATTGAATTTATAAAAATAGATATGATAATCTGGTGGACTGGAACTATAGTTTCGCTATTTATTTTGCTGTAGGTAATTAATTTGAATGACTGGTTGTTACTGTAGTGAGAATTGGTGACTGTAGCTATTATGATGATATTTTTTTAGATATTTTAAAAGTAAATAGAATTGGCAAATAGTAGAAAATACATAGGAAACTGAAAATAATATGCATTTTATATATTGACATCTCTCCATTATATCCTGAATTGTAATAACTAAGCTAATTAAGATAAAATCCAATGATGGCTAAGTGAAACTAGAATTGTATATAAAGAATATATTTGGGGATTTTTGCAGCTAACCACCATCAATTTCATTCGTTGGGTTGGACCAGCTCGAATTTCCTGTACGCCAAACCACTTTAAACCTGAATGAAAAAACAGAAAGTTCAAAATTAGTATTAATTAAAACAAGTAGGAATATAGTTAGTGGATGGAATTGTTTAGGCAGTTCATATATAGCATAAATAATAGGTTGATAATTTTTAGTTTCTTGCATATTTAGTACAATTTCTAGGAAGCAGATTTTATGTATTAATATTTTGATGGTGAAAATTTAAATTTTGTACAGACTTGAAATATTTTCTAATTCAACAGAGAGAATTGCTTCTTGTCCTTCAACTATGAATCAATTTGCTTGTAACAAACTTTAAATTGTGGCCTGTTGTATTCAATACAATGTAGGAAACAGAACTATTCATTTAATCAAAAATTAAAGTTTTCAATGGACTCTACTTACAATAATGAACATATTCGATTAAAACTAAATTTCTAATGTTAGCTTTATTCAATATCTACAGAGCAGTAATTTTATACACTATACAGTGTACTCAAGTGCCTAGCTTGGTGAACCCAAGAGGTTTTGCAGGTGTGCTTTGTAGAACTACTGAAACATCTGTCCAGATATGAACTGTCATGATCAAGGTTTTTAATGAAAAATATAACCTATTTGAAAGAACTAAAATTACTTACTGTAAGGGGTGATAATCTTGCTTGTGTAAATTGGAATATCCATAAACATGATAAATTTGGCCTATTTAGTATAGTGTGCTTCTATAACTATCTAGACTTTAGTGTACCTAACTAATGTAAATGTGTTCAAACCATATAAAGTTTAAGAAACACTGCTGTGTTTCTAGATTACAAAATTATCATTGAAAGAGTGACTTTTCTATGCGGCCCAGGAAAAAATTGACATGGTCGCAGCTCTCCCCAGTGTGTATCACCCGGGGTAATATTTCTGGTATCAAGAAATAGAGGGAGAACAAAATCACTTTTAATTATCAACTTTAGGGCTTATAATTAAAATAACTCACCATCAAAATCTGGTGAAATTGGAGGGGACTGACAAAAAGTGAGAATCTGCTGACCTTGGTTCTGTAAATATTAATTACATTAGTTGATTTAATATGAAGAAAATGAAATGAATGAACAAATTGGGGAAGAATGAAGTAAGAATAATAAATTGAAGTTAAATACAGCAAATATACTCAATTAATTACTATTCTAATTAATTAAATGAAGCTACTCTGTGACATAAAATTAAAATTACTCACAATCAAAGCTGATAAGAAGGGACTGCAGTCAGTTATCAGTCTGCTGTTGAATCTCTATGAAGGCTGATTAGAAGGGACTGTAGCCAGCTATCACTGTGCTGCTGAATCTCCCTGGAAGCTGATAAGAAGGGACTGTAGCCAGTTATCAGTCTGCTGCTGAATCTCCCTGGAAGCTGATAAGAAGGGACTGTAGCCAATTATCAGTTTGCTGCTGAATCTCTATGAAGGCTGATTAGAAGGGATTGTAGCCAGTTATCACTGTGCTGCTGAATCTCCCTGGAAGCTGATAAGAAGGGACTGTAGCCAGTTATCAGTCTGCTGCTGAATCTCCCTGGAAGCTGATAAGAAGGGACTGTAGCCAATTATCAGTTTGCTGCTGAATCTCCATGGAAGCTGATTAGAAGGGACTGTAGCCAGCTATCACTGTGCTGCTGAATCTCCCTGGAAGCTGATTAGAAGGGACTGTAGCCAATTATCAGTCTGCTGCTGAATCTCTATGAAGGCTGATGATTAGAAGGGACAGTAGCCAGTTATCACTGTGCTGCTGAATCATCCTGGAAGCTGATAAGAAGGGACTGTAGCCAGTTATCAGTCTGCTGCTGAATCTCCCTGGAAGCTGATAAGAAGGGACTGTAGCCAATTATCAGTTTGCTGCTGAATCTCCATGGAAGCTGATAAGAAGGGACTGTAGCCAATTATCAGTTTGCTGCTGAATCTCCATGGAAGCTGATTAGAAGGGACTGTAGCCAGTTATCACTGTGCTGCTGAATCTCCCTGGAAGCTGATAAGAAGGGACTGTAGCCAGTTATCAGTCTGCTGCTGAATCTCCCTGGAAGCTGATAAGAAGGGACTGTAGCCAATTATCAGTTTGCTGCTGAATCTCCATGGAAGCTGATTAGAAGGGACTGTAGCCAGCTATCACTGTGCTGCTGAATCTCCCTGGAAGCTGATTAGAAGGGACTGTAGCCAATTATCAGTCTGCTGCTGAATCTCTATGAAGGCTGATTAGAAGGGACAGTAGCCAGTTATCACTGTGCTGCTGAATCTCCCTGGAAGCTGATAAGAAGGGACTGTAGCCAATTATCAGTTTGCTGCTGAATCTCCATGGAAGCTGATTAGAAGGGACAGTAGCCAGTTATCAGTCTGCTGCTGAATCTCTATGAAGGCTGATTAGAAGGGACAGTAGCCAGTTATCACTGTGCTGCTGAATCTCCCTGGAAGCTGATTAGAAGGGACTGTAGCCAATTATCAGTCTGCTGCTGAATCTCTCTGAAAGCTGATTAGAAGAGACTGTAGCCAGTTATCAGTTTGCTGCTGAATCTCCCTGGAAGCTGATTAGAAGGGACTGTAGCCAGTTATCACTGTGCTGCTGAATCTCCCTGGAAGCTGATTAGAAGGGACTGTAGCCAATTATCAGTCTGCTGCTGAATCTCTCTGAAAGCTGATTAGAAGAGACTGTAGCCAATTATCAGTTTGCTGCTGAATCTCCCTGGAAGCTGATTAGAAGGGACTGTAGCCAATTATCAGTTTGCTGCTGAATCTCCCTGGAAGCTGATTAGAAGGGACTGTAGCCAGTTATCACTGTGCTGCTGAATCTCCCTGGAAGCTGATTAGAAGGGACTGTAGCCAATTATCAGTCAGCTGCTGAATCTCCCTGGAAGCTGATTAGATGGGACTGTAGCCAGTTATCAGTCAGCTGCTGAATCTCTCTGAAGGCTGATAAGAAGGGACTGTAGTCAGTTATCAGTCAGCTGCTGAATCTCTCTGAAGGCTGATTAGAAGGGACTGTAGCCAGTTATCAGTCTGCTGCTGAATCTCTCTGAAGGCTGATTAGAAGGGACTGTAGCCAGTTATCAGTCTGCTGCTGAATCTCTCTGGAAGCTGATTAGAAGGGACTGTAGCCAATTATCAGTCTGCTGCTGAATCTCTCTGAAGGCTGATAAGAAGGGACTGTAGTCAGTTATCAGTCAGCTGCTGAATCTCTCTGAAGGCTGATAAGAAGGGACTGTAGTCAGTTATCAGTCAGCTGCTGAATCTCTCTGAAGGCTGATTAGAAGGGACTGTAGCCAGTTATCAGTCTGCTGCTGAATCTCTCTGAAGGCTGATTAGAAGGGACTGTAGCCAGTTATCACTGTGCTGCTGAATCTCCCTGGAAGCTGATTAGAAGGGACTGTAGCCAGTTATCAGTCTGCTGCTGAATCTCTCTGGAAGCTGATTAGATGGGACTGTAGCCAGTTATCAGTCAGCTGCTGAATCTCTCTGAAGGCTGATAAGAAGGGACTGTAGCCAGTTATCAGTCAGCTGCTGAATCTCTCTGAAGGCTGATAAGAAGGGACTGTAGTCAGTTATCAGTCAGCTGCTGAATCTCTCTGAAGGCTGATTAGAAGGGACTGTAGTCAGTTATCAGTCAGCTGCTGAATCTCTCTGAAGGCTGATTAGAAGGGACTGTAGCCAGTTATCAGTCTGCTGCTGAATCTCTCTGGAAGCTGATTAGAAGGGACTGTAGCCAGTTATCAGTCTGCTGCTGAATCTCCATGGATGGCTGATAAAAAGGGACTGTAGTCAGTTATCAGTCTGCTGCTGAATCTCTCTGAAGGCTGATAAGAAGGGACTGTAGCCAATTATCAGTCTGCTGCTGAATCTCTATGAGGGCTGATAAGAAGGGACTGTAGCCAATTATCAGTCTGCTGCTGAATCTCTATGAAGGCTGATAAGATGGGACTGTAGCCAATTATCAGTCTGCTGCTGAATCTCTATGAGGGCTGATAAGAAGGGACTGTAGCCAGTTATCAGTTTGCTGCTGAATCTCTCTGAAGGCTGATAAGGGACTGTAGCCAGTTATCTTTCTGCTGCTGAATCTCTCTGAAGGCTGATAAGGGACTGTAGCCAGTTATCTTTCTGCTGCTGAGTCTCTCTGAAGGCTGATTAGGAGGGACTGTAGTCAGTTATCAGTCTCCTGCTTAATCTTTCTGAGGGCTGATTAGAGGGAACTGTAGCAAGTTATCAGTCTGCTGCTGAATATTTCTGAGGGCAGATTAGAGGGGAGTGTAGCCAGTTATCAGTCTGCTGCTGAATATTTCTGAGGGCAGATTAGAGGGGAGTGTAGCCAGTTATCAGTCTGCTGTTGAATCTCTATGAGGGCTGATTGGAGTCTTCTGCTGAATCTGACCTGTGAAAATTAGTTATTTTAGTTTATTTGAAATATTGAGAAAGAATTAAACATTAACAAACACTGAAAATTATAAAATATATGGGTTTTGTAACCCATAGAAACTGCTTGTTTTCACATAATTCTTCTTTCAGTTTTCACATAGCTAATATTGGTTTCTGCAGCCCAATTTAAGAAATTTAAAATCTCTGGGAGTGAAGCCCCACAATAATTGGCATTAATTGTAAATTGCCCTATTTAAAGTCACTGTCATATATGGCCCCACCATAACCCAGGAAAATAGTTATTTTAGTATATTTCATTATTTGAAATATTGAATATTCTATGCCCCACCATAACTTTATCCCTGGCCCCTGGGTACAGACAGTACAGTCACTATATAATATATTTTATAGCCTCAATATAACCACCACCCAAGGTGCAGTCATTCTATCTTATATGGCCATGTTTCAGAGGCTTGTAAATTGTAAGCCAATTTGAGCCAAATTTTACTAAAAATCTGAGCAAAGCCAAATTGGCTCATTTTTTGAAGATTTCAAGCCAAAATCAACATGGGAACATAGGAATTAATTCAAAATTTAATGCTAATTAAACATATCTGAGATTTGACCATTTCAAATGATCAAATCTAAGCCAATTAATTGGCTTTAACTGACATGCTGTTATACATGGTAACATGGTTATATGGCACTGAAATAACATTATTTTCAACTCATTTATAAAATTTCAGGCTGGGAACATCATCATATAATTATCTACTTTATACTAATAGTTATGGCTTATAATTAAAATAACTCACATCAAAATCTGGTGAAATTGGAGGGGACTAACGCAGCTGCTGAGGGGACTGACTGCTGAAGAGCCTGGGGAGTTTAGCCAGAGCAAACTGTAGCCTGCTGAATATGACCTGCGAAAATAAGTTATTTTAGTACCTAGCTATATAATATATTTGCAATATTCTATGGTCCCACCATAACTTCCTCCTTGAGTGCAGACTCTGTGCAGTCACTATGTAAATATTCTATAGCCTCAATATAATCACAATAAGTACAGTCACTCTATCTTATATTACCCCAAAGTAAGAATGATACTAACTCAATTATGAAATTTTAGCCTGAATACGGTACCTAGGTAGTAAGGTAACTAAACCTACTCATTTTGGGCTACCTAACTTGTTAACATTATAACTTACCTTAAAAGGACGTGAATAAACACTTAATGGATACTTTCACACATATTATTTGATCAAAATCACTAATTTAGAAACCAAATTAGTGGCCTTGTTTGAAGAAAATAGGTCCAGCTTAACAAGTTAACAGCACAGTACAAAAATTTGAACCTAACTCGCCGTTAACATTTAATAAATTGCTGAAAAGTTCAGTTAGTGGATACTGAATGGAACAATTTTTAAATAACAGTTATAGATAAAGGGCAAGCATTATTTGGTTAATTTTGGAAGAAATAACACCACACTATCATTAATATCATAAACTAAACTTTAAAATGAATTTAACATTAATCATCTAGGTATTTTAGTTAAATAATTTTATAAATTCGGCTTTTCCGCGTCAGATATAAACACAATTTATTTAAAATAAAAAACTTCAAAGAGTCCGAAAATGATTAATTTAAGTACAGAATCGGATTCGGAAGGTTAAAAATAGTGTATGTACATGTTTGAATTATCTCAAACACTCCATTTTAAAAATATGAAAACTATGTTATTTTAAAAAGTTCATTTTTTGAAAACAATCTTGTACAGCTTATCTGACATCAAAAATCGATTAAGGAAGCTCATTTTAGTCAGATTTGGTACCTTTTGAACTGATAACCGTTCGAAATTGGCTGAAATTTTGACATTTGAGTTTCAAGAAAAAAAAATTGTGCTTAAAATTGAAGATTCTCAACTGGTCATAATTTTTTTTAATAATGTTTGATTTCTTTGAAACTTTAGGTACGGATATATTTTTGGCCGTAGATCACGAATGTGTTATCCGTTTTCTGAAATTCAATGTGATTTTCGAAATATAAGAGGGTTTTCAAATATAGGTGTGGTTTCGACACCCCCTTTCAAATTCGAAACTATTTTTATAAAATTGTAGCATAATAATGAAAGAATACAATGAACTTAATCGTGTTCGAAAATCCAAATACATTCGAAATTTAGAGACGTTTAAATAATTGAACATCTCTTATCGTTCGAATCAAGTGAAATTTCGAAAAAAAATCACGAATAAAATAAATTTTGATAAGGTATTTGAATAATAATCCGCAATCAGACTCTTGAAAAATTAATCAATGAAAGAGTTATGAGGGCAAACGCGCATCGACCCAGTGTCCGAAAGCCGATCGAGTAATTCAGAAAAGAGTTAGACTAGATGATGCGGATTGATGAGTTCTTCCATACAGTAAAGAAAAATTAAATTCAGACAATAAACAAAAAAGTTATTCAAGAAAAACCTTTAGGCAGGTCAATCACAAACCAGTCATGCTAATCTAATTAGCTCAGTAGATATCAACCTCACTTTGTGGAGTGTATTAAAAAAGGAAGGAAGAGAGAGAGGTCAGTTAGGACACTCATCCGATTTTTCTTCGAACGCTGATCACGAAACTATATTCAAAATGGTCGAAATCCAACCAGAAGTGATTCAAAACCTGTTTTAAATACAGGTGTAATGGACGATTTTTTTGAGCTTTAAAAAATATCGCGATAACAGATCGTTCAAAACAATTGAAATAACTTTTATCGGGAATTTTAGACGCAACCGGAACGTTCAAGAGTATCAATAAAGTTCTAGGTTCCATATTTAGGACATTATGACCCTTCTAAAAACAGGTCACTTCATTTAGACTTATAAAGCTTTGGGGGTAAAGTGCTTGTGGAGTGGACAATAACAATGTATAATGTATAACACTCTACTGGTTGGTGCTAATCTATTGGTGTGTTACTTCGTATATCCTGTAGTAATCCATTGGAGTGTTACCTCATGTAACCTTTAGCACTCTATTGGTGTGCTACCTCGTGTATCCTATAGCACTCTATTGGTGTGCTACCTCGTGTATCCTATAGCAATCTATTGGTGTGTTACCTCGTGTATCCTATAGCAATCTATTGGTGTGTTACCTCGTGTATCCTATAGCAATCTATTGGTGTGTTACCTCGTGTATCCTATAGCACTCTATTGGTGTGTTACCTCGTGTATCCTATAGCAATCTATTGGTGTGTTACCTCATGTATCCTATAGCACTCTATTGATGTGTTACCTCGTGTATCCTATAGCACTCTATTGGTGTGTTACCTCGTGTATCCTTTAGCACTCTATTGGTGTGTTACCTCATGTATCCTATAGCACTCTATTGATGTGTTACCTCGTGTATCCTATAGCACTCTATTGGTGTGTTACCTCATGTATCCTATAGCACTCTATTGGTGTGTTACCTCGTGTATCCAATAGCAAGCTATTGGTGTGTTACCTCGTGTATCCCATAGCAAGCTATTGGTGTGTTACCTCATGTATCCTATAGCAATCTATTGGTGTGTTACCTCGTGTATCCTATAGCACTCTATTGGTGTGTTACCTCATGTATCCTATAGCACTCTATTGGTGTGTTACCTCGTGTATCCTATAGCACTCTATTGATGTGTTACCTCGTGTATCCTATATCACTCTATTTGAGTGTTACCTCGTGTATCCTATAGCACTCTATTGGTGTGTTACCTCATGTATCCTATAACAATCTATTGGTGTGTTACCTCATGTATCCTATAGCACTCTATTGGTGTGTTACCTCGTGTATCCTATATCACTCTATTGGTGTGTTACCTCATGTATCCTATATCACTCTATTGATGTGTTATCTCGTGTATCCTATAGCACTCTATTGGTGTGTCACCTCGTGTATCCTATAGCACTCTATTGATGTGTTACCTCGTGTATCCTATAGCACTCTATTGGTGTGTTACCTCATGTATCCTATATCACTCTATTGATGTGTTATCTCGTGTATCCTATATCACTCTATTGATGTGTTACATCGTGTATCCTATATCACTCTATTTGAGTGTTACCTCGTGTATCCTATATCACTCTATTGATGTGTTACCTCGTGTATCCTATATCACTCTATTTGAGTGTTAACTCGTGTATCCTATATCACTCTATTGATGTGTTACCTCGTGTATCCTATAGCAATATATATTGGTGTGTTACCTCGTGTATCCTATAGCAATATATTGGTGTGTTATCTCGTGTATCCTATTGAAATCTATTGATGTGTTACCTCGTGTATCCTATAAGCAATATATGTTGGTGTGTTACCTCGTGTATCCTATAGCAATATATGTTGGTGTGTTACCTCGTGTATCCTATAGCAATATATATTGGTGTGTTACCTCGTGTATCTTATAGCAATATATTGGTGTGTTACCTCGTGTATCCTATGGCAATATATATTGGTGTGTTACCTCGTGTATCCTATAGAAATATATTGGTTGTGTTACCTTGCATATCCTATAGCAATCTATTGGTGTGTTACCTCGTGTATCCTATAGCAATATATTGGTGTGTTACCTCGTGTATCCTATAGAAATCTATTGATGTGTTACCTCGTGTATCCTATAGCAATATATGTTGGTGTGTTACCTCGTGTATCCTATAGCAATATATGTTGGTGTGTTACCTCGTGTATCCTATAGCAATATATATTGGAGTGTTACCTCGTGTATCCTATAGCAATATATTGGTGTGTTACCTCATGTATCCTATAGCAATATATTGGTGTGTTATCTCGTGTATCCTATAGCAATATATTGATGTGTTACCTCATGTATCCTTTAGCACTCTATTGGTGTGTTACCTCGTGTATCCTATAGTAATATATTGGTGTGTTACCTCGTGTATCCTACAGCAATCTTCTGGTGTGTTACCTCGTGTATCCTATAGCAATATATTGGTGTGTTATCTCGTGTATCCTATAGCAATATATCGATGTGTTACCTCATGTATCCTGTAGCACTCTATTGGTGTGTTACCTCGTGTATCCTATAGCAATCTATTGGTGTGTTACCTCGTGTATCCTACAGCAATCTTCTGGTGTGTTACCTCGTGTATCCTATAGCAATATATTGGTGTGTTATCTCCTGTATCCTATAGCAATATATTGATGTGTAACCTCGTGTATCCTATAGCACTCTATTGGTGTGTTACCTCGTGTATCCTATAGCAATATATTGATGTGTAACCTCGTGTATCCTATAGCAATATATTGATGTGTAACCTCGTGTATCCTATAGCAATATATTGGTGTGTTACCTCATGTATCCTATATCACTCTATTGATGTGTTATCTCGTGTATCCTATATCACTCTATTGATGTGTTACCTCGTGTATCCTATATCACTCTATATGAGTGTTACCTCGTGTATCCTATAGCACTCTATTAGTGTGTTACCTCATGTATCCTATCGCAATCTATTGGTGTGTTACCTCATGTATCCTATATCACTCTATTGATGTGTTATCTCGTGTATCCTATAGCACTCTATTGGTGTGTTACCTCGTGTATCCTATAGCACTCTATTGATGTGTTACCTCGTGTATCCTATAGCACTCTATTGGTGTGTTACCTCATGTATCCTATAGCAATCTATTGGTGTGTTACCTCATGTATCCTATAGCACTCTATTGGTGTGTTACCTCGTGTATCCTATATCACTCTATTGGTGTGTTACCTCATGTATCCTATATCACTCTATTGATGTGTTATCTCGTGTATCCTATAGCACTCTATTGGTGTGTTACCTCGTGTATCCTATAGCAATCTTTTGGGGTTTTACCTCGTGTATCCTATAGCACTCTATTGGTGTGTTACCTCGTGTATCCTATAGCAATCTATTGGTGTGTTACCTCGTGTATCCTATAGCACTCTATTGGTGTGTTACCTCATGTATCCTATAACACTCTATTGGTGTGTTACCTCGTGTATCCAATAGCAAGCTATTGGTGTGTTACCTCGTGTATCCCATAGCAAGCTATTGGTGTGTTACCTCATGTATCCTATAGCAATCTATTGGTGTGTTACCTCGTGTATCCTATAGCACTCTATTGGTGTGTTACCTCATGTATCCTATAGCACTCTATTGGTGTGTTACCTCGTGTATCCTATAGCACTCTATTGATGTGTTACCTCGTGTATCCTATATCACTCTATTTGAGTGTTACCTCGTGTATCCTATAGCACTCTATTGGTGTGTTACCTCATGTATCCTATAGCAATCTATTGGTGTGTTACCTCATGTATCCTATAGCACTCTATTGGTGTGTTACCTCGTGTATCCTATATCACTCTATTGGTGTGTTACCTCATGTATCCTATATCACTCTATTGATGTGTTTTCTCGTGTATCCTATAGCACTCTATTGGTGTGTCACCTCGTTATCCTATAGCACTTTATTGATGTGTTACCTCGTGTATCCTATAGCACTCTATTGGTGTGTTACCTCATGTATCCTATATCACTCTATTGATGTGTTATCTCGTGTATCCTATATCACTCTATTGATGTGTTACCTCGTGTATCCTATATCACTCTATTTGAGTGTTACCTCGAAAATCCTATATCACTCTATTGATGTGTTACCTCGTGTATCCTATATCACTCTATTTGAGTGTTACCTCGTGTATCCTATATCACTCTATTGATGTGTTACCTCGTGTATCCTATAGCAATATATATTGGTGTGTTACCTCGTGTATCCTATAGCAATATATTGGTGTGTTATCTCGTGTATCCTATAGAAATCTATTGATGTGTTACCTCGTGTATCCTATAGCAATATATGTTGGTGTGTTACCTCGTGTATCCTATAGCAATATATGTTGGTGTGTTACCTCGTGTATCCTATAGCAATATATATTGGTGTGTTACCTCGTGTATCTTATAGCAATATATTGGTGAGTTACCTCGTGTATCCTATGGCAATATATATTGGTGTGTTACCTCGTGTATCCTATAGAAATATATTGGTGTGTTACCTTGCATATCCTATAGCAATCTATTGGTGTGTTACCTCGTGTATCCTATAGCAATATATTGGTTTGTTACCTCGTGTATCCTATAGAAATCTATTGATGTGTTACCTCGTGTATCCTATAGCAATATATGTTGGTGTGTTACCTCGTGTATCCTATAGCAATATATGTTGGTGTGTTACCTCGTGTATCCTATAGCAATATATATTGGAGTGTTACCTCGTGTATCCTATAGCAATATATTGGTGTGTTACCTTGTGTATCCTATAGCAATCTATTGGTGTGTTACCTCGTGTATCCTATAGCAATATATTGGTGTTATCTCGTGTATCCTATAGCAATATATTGATGTGTTACCTCATGTATCCTTTAGCACTCTATTGGTGTGTTACCTCGTGTATCCTATAGTAATATATTGGTGTGTTACCTCGTGTATCCTACAGAAATCTTCTGGTGTGTTACCTCGTGTATCCTATAGCAATATATTGGTGTGTTATCTCGTGTATCCTATAGCAATATATTGATGTGTTACCTCATGTATCCTTTAGCACTCTATTGGTGTGTTACCTCGTGTATCCTATAGCAATCTATTGGTGTGTTACCTCGTGTATCCTACAGCAATCTTCTGGTGTGTTACCTCGTGTATCATATAGCAATATATTGGTGTGTTATCTCCTGTATCCTATAGCAATATATTGATGTGTAATCTCGTGTATCCTATAGCACTCTATTGGTGTGTTACCTCGTGTATCCTATAGCAATATATTGATGTGTAACCTCGTGTATCCTATAGCAATATATTGATGTGTAACCTCGTGTATCCTATAGCAATATATTGGTGTGTTATCTCCTGTATCATATAGCAATATATTGATGTGTAACCTCGTGTGTCCTATTGCTTTTTTATTGGTGTGTTACCTCGTATGTCCTTTAGCAATATATATTGTTGTGTTACCTCGGCTAAACAACAACAACAACAATTTGTTTTTTTATTTAATGCATAAGATTTATTTATTTATTTATTTAATGCACAAGATTTATTTATTTATTAATTTATAAATACAATATTCAAATGGATTTGGAGTTGGGTACACTTTTTTGTGGGTCACCCTGTATAATTATTAGTTTCTATTTCCTTAAGTGCATCCCAATAATCAGAACGAAATTCTGGGCCAACGCTATCATTCCGGTATATTGGGCCAGCAAAGGCCCGACGTTGACCCACCTCACGGATGTCAACCGGCCCTGAACAGTATAATCACGTATAAACGAATTATTGGTACCGGCAATACTTAACGTTGCCGATGCCATTCATGTCTACGGCCAGTATGAATGATGAGGTATATTAATTAGAGGTATATTAATTAGATTACGTTATACAGAACACGTGAAGACAGCAGTTACTTTTAAAAATGTGGTAACTGACTAATAACTGTCATACAAATACATTCTACAGATCGAAGTCATCAAAAAAATAGAACTGTTTCCAATACAAACTCAATTCTATATAATTATTTTACTTACGCTATTTTAACCAAATAATATTATTTCTATTTAAAATTAAATAGAAAGTATAATTTACAATGTGAAAAATTATTTCAAACGAAAAAATAACTTTTCATTCTAAATATATGAATTAACTAACGTCCAAGCTCATTTTTATGAATGAAATAAATAAAGTGTTAAATTAATAATTGAAGGGATAACAGGCCCATTTACACTAAATTGCCAGAAGCGGCTACAATTTCAAAGATATACTTAATTGAGGATAATAAATTGGCTATTTGGTGTGATCAAAGTTGGGAGAGATAGTTTGCACCTAACTCCTCTGGTTGTCTGGCGGTAACTGCCAGATAGAACCAGTAGACCAGTAAAATAAATATACTGGTACACCAAAAAATCACTGGATTGGTTAAACAATGTTTTCCTTCATTGGACCAGTACTGTTTGGAAACCGTTGGCCTAATGTCGTTTTCATTGCATTGGCTCAGTGTGAAATAGCACCGGCGTGCCAATACCCGATCCATTACCTACTTTGCTAACGTTTACGGACGTTGGCTCCTGGATAGAGCACCTGAGGGCTCTATCCTGGAGCTGTCTGTGGTGAATTAGAGCAGTTGCAGTTTTATAGGATAGCACTAGGGTCATAGTAAACAGAATAGTATAGTACCCCAGTTACATTTATTATTCAAATTTACTCTGGGTAGGCTGTGACGTCATGTATGTAAGCAAGAGGTCACGTCATAGTAAACAGAATCACTGTGGGTCACGTGGAATAGAGAATTAAGATGGCGGCCAACGCGACCGATCTGACTAATGATCTAATTATCTTGAATAAATCGTTTGCTTCAAGACTAAAAATTTGTTACTATTTTGGGTGTAAAAAGAGCAGTAGCAATTTCATCAACGGTCATTTTTTAATTTTCGTCCGTATGACTATAAAGATTGGATAATAGCATGCGGTAATGTGGAATTTAAAAAAATATCACCGAAAACGTTATTCAACAAAAGTTGGGTGTGTTGCAGCCATCTTTTGTGTTTGTACTGTACGTACAAACGTACGCACGATTGTTGACATGTGACGTCACAGCCTACCGGGACACGCGTAATATCCCCCCTATAGCTCTGGGATACTATACATTCTCTGTACTGTGACTAGGGTTGTGCTCTTCAATTACGAGTCTTAGGTTTTTGTGTTAGGATGACTGGTTTACTATCTCTTCTTCATTTTCCTCTTCGATCCGTGAGTGCAATCACCGGATATATGTATACTTCTTCGTCACATTCTTTGGTAAGTGACTGCATTCACTGAGTAGCTTTCTTGCATCCATGAGCTAAACACCGATATGTGGTATTTGTCTTTGCTCATGAATCTACTCTCCCATAATAAAATTACTTTTTGAAATCAGTGATTTGACCTCCGATTCTGCAGCAGAGCAGACGTGAAAACCCCTACGTAATTAATTAATTAAGCGACTATATTTTTAATATCTTTCTCACTAAATTATCTTTAGTATCACAATAGTTTTTCGTACTATTGGGTAACACAAAGTATTAAAAACTTTAAAAGAATGAAAAATATATGGCAAACCCTAAATTTTGCACGGTTATTTCAGGGTACAAGAACATGATTATTATCTTGTACCCTGGTTTATTTAACATATTCATATTTTTTCCCGGACACTGGAAATGATATTTAAGATAATATGATGGATTAACAATAATTTATTTATGATATGAATTATTTTAGCTGAAATCAATTTATTTTGAGAGAAAAAAGTTTTAGATAACCAAAGTCGTATCAAAATTTTGATAGATAGCATTAGATGAACTTCACAAAATATCTACTATCGTCTACTGTGTAAATAATAATTAACCGAATCAGAGATATGCAAACACTAAACTAGCTATTAAATGATTTTAAGATGAATATTAGCTAATAACTACATATTAATTATGATTATCACACGCATATGTTAAGATGTACAAACATTTTTTGAATAACGTGTATGGCAATACAACAACATGACGTCTAAATCGTTTTATAATTAGATGGCGCTTTTTCTATTTAAATCAAATTTTATTTTTTTACTAATCATTATTTAGTAGAAAAAGGTTTATTGAATAGCATAATAAACTATTCTGATTCTATAATGTATATAAAAGTAATAAACGTTTTTATTTTTAATAAACCTTACCACCCTAATTCCCTAAAAACAACGTATATCGATTCGATTTCTTTTTGATTGCCTGGAATCTCGAATAGATGGATTGTCGACAAATGGGTAAAAGCTATTTATGTATGGAAAATTGAATAAATATTGAGAATTGATATATTTACTAACCATTTACCTATTTTAAAACAAACAACTATTTCGAATTTGATCAAAATGCCATTTATCGTCACCCCCATGAAGATAAATGAAAAACCCTCTTTATTGATACCAAAAAATCGACACATCGATTTGTTTTAGATATTGATGACCAAATTAATTTCTGATTTCATATTTAAGAAATGCAATTGAACAAAAACCAAATTGTATGAACATTATTTTGAATTTTTTTTATTTGGAGCGTAAAATCGCGCATAACAAATTCTCTATACCTAATCAATTTCGGTAGGTTTGTCCTGAATGTACCTTATCGTCATACATCTCATCAGTTAAACGGACACTCAGATTGTAATTTTAACTGAAATTACTTATATTTTTGAAACAATATTAAAAATAATTGGAAACATCGAATTGTAAAAAACCTAAACCATGAAAATGTTTCTAAGTCTTGTTATAGACGAAAATAACTGAAACGTGACGATAATTTGAGAGTGGTGATGCAAGGAGCCCTTACCCTACGTACCAGAAGTATGGATAGTTAAATTACACAAATCATGACAAATGTTATAGGTACTAGCTATGGAGAACACTATTATTACTAATAATTTATTAATTATTAATAATAATTGAATATATAAAATTTTATATAGATAAATTTTTAAATATTAATAATAGTAGGTACTACCCTATAAACAACATATATCGATTCGATTTCTTTTCGATTGCCTGGGATCTCGAATCGATGGATTGTTCCATCGAATCGAAATACGTTGTTTGTAGGGTACCTAATACTTAATAAAATGGAAACGCTATCATTGACTGGTTTAATTAGTTAATACGTAACATAATATTATACATTAAGTTTTGGATCAGGTGTACTACTGTACCTATGAAGCATATGTATAGATGATCATGCAATGTGATATTTTCTAAAAGGTGGTGAAAATTTCCAAAAAAATGGCTTATAAAAGCTTAAGATTTCTTATTTTGGCCAGCTACCACTCTGCTGCCTATTTGGGATATATATTATATATATATTATACATTTTGGCAGCGTTAAGCTGTCATATTATAATTCTGCTGGTTCCTACCTTAGTGAGTACGTCCCATAGAGTTATGATAAACCTCTCTAGAGAGATGAAGTGTTGCAGTGATTGCAGGACGCTAAGAAAGACGGTGTAAAACCTTATTTTGATTCAGTTATATCATTTCTCCATTAAATTTTGTTTGGCCACTGACTCACCACTTGGTACGTCCGTTACGCTTTCAGTAATTAGATATAAACAAATTCAGTATGCATGATACCACAAACCAAACATATTATTAATGTCTTATATATTTTAAACCTTTTATTTTCATTGTGTGTTTCAATTTGATTATATTTAGTAAAACGTGAGGCAATTGAAAGTGGGAGAAATGAAATAGGGGGAATGGAAGGTGGGAGAAGAGAATGTGGGGGATAATAATTTTGGGAAATGAAGATGGAAGAAGTAAAGATGGAAGTAGTATAGGTGGGGAATGTGAAGGTGGAAGAGGTGTAGGTGGGGAAAGTGTAGATGGGGGAAGTAGAAATGGGGGAAGTGAATTTGTGGCAAGTGTAAATGGTGGAAGTGTATATGCTGAAGAGTAGATGGTGGAAATGTTGATGGTGGAAGTGTAACTGAAGGAAAGGTAGGTGGTGGAAGTGTATAAGTGGTGAAAGTGTACTTGTAGAAAGTGAAGATGGGGGAAATGTAGGTGGTGGAAGTGTGAGTGGTGAAAAGTACTAGGAGGAAGTGAAGGCGGGGGAAATGTAGGTGGAGGGAGTGAAGGTGGGGGAAATGTAGGTTTGGGAAAAGTAGGTGGAGGAAATGCAGGTGGGTGAAATGTAGGTGGAGGAAGTGAAGGTGGGTGAAATATATCTGAGGGAAGTGAAGGTGTGTGTGTGTGTGTGGGGGGGGGGAACTGTGGAGCTAAAATCCAACTTGGTTTAAAAAAAATGTTGCATTATAGTGATAAACTGATAATATCCATCAGTTGGTCTGTCACAAAATACGTTAAACAGACATTGTATCAATACTCAATAGTACCTCATAAAGTAGGTGTAAACCAAATTAATGCCTCCAATATATTATTTATAAGGGATAATCTATATATTTTATAAAATAAGCCGTATCAGCCCGTCACAAAACGGGTTAAACATACATTCGATCAATATCGCCCCATAAAGCTGGTGCTATTCGAGTACGTGATGTGACCAAGATAATTAAATACAAATGATATTATTTTCATAAGCATGTTACTAAAAACATTTACTGCGTTTTATACGTTTTCTGTCTAAATAGGAGTTTTTTTTATAATGCACAATATAATTGTTCATTAATATTATATATATATATATGAATGATATTTGAACTAATATAAATATGATATTGAAGCAAATAAGTTCGAAGTCTCTTATATTAATTTTATATCGTAGCTTTATCTGAATTGCAGTGTTGGGACAGAAGATGTGATATATGCTTCTGTCTTTATACACGAATGAATCACACTTAGAACTTACTATTTTTATCCATTACACATGATATGAGATTTTCGATCTCTGTGGGGGCAGAAGATATCAATCAATCGTAACAAAACTTTAAAGACGCATTACATACATATAATAAAATATACCTAATATATATATCTTCATTACCAAACATTTTTTTTATCAAAACATTCTTGTTGATTCTCATCCCGTGGAATTTCCACGGGTCTTGCTAGTGTAGATATAATAATATAAGCGTTAATCCAGATAGAATTTAGGCAAAATTATATCAAAGCAATAGGTATATATAATACCACATTCCAATATTTTACTCTATTTAAATGTTTAATAAAGCCAAAGAAGGTGCACAGTTGCTTCGTAATTCTCAGCCGAAGCTACAGTTCACCTTTATCATAAATTAATATCACATTTTTGTAGAGAAAGTTGTACGTTCTGAAGAAAGAAATCCTATTTTTTTATTAGAACCATTAGCCATCCTCTTTATAAGGAAAATCATCCAGTTTAAACGCTATGCTTGGAGGAAAATTCTGTGTTTGTTACTTTAAATTTATTTGAAAGTCTGAAAGTGAAAAAGTACCTAGTGTAATTTAAATTGTATCTTTTCTGTGTCAATAAGTAAATTACCTATTATATAATTCAGTGTTTTTGAAACTTGGGTACCTACCTAGTCAGCTTACTGTTACTAGGATAGGCTTAGGAGGAAAACAAGTTACCTTCTACCTAACTACTTAATGGAGGTAGCTTGATAGAACTAGAAGTGTAAAACCTAGGCACTAATGGGTAATGTCTTCCAGTTTTCTGAAAGAAGTTCGGTAGCTACATTTTGGATAATCGGAAGGAAATTGAAGCTTCTATCATAATCTAGTTAAGTAACTAGGTTACTAGGTAAGGTACCTACCCACTACCCCAGCCCCATGCAGTCTGTATCTATAGGTGAATTTTTTGTTTTTCCACTTGGAAAATATTCAAGTCTGCAAGATGTTCAGTAGGCCTAAGCCCAATTGAATGAATAGATGACATATTGGACAATTTTGTCTCCAAAGAGTTCCTATTCTGTAATCTGTCTCCAAAATTTTCAAATACCTAGGTATGCCAAGGCCTAGTTTCAGAGAATGTTCATTGAGTCACCAATATATCTTTTTTTTTTAAATAAGTCAACAAAAAAAAGTAATGCAGTCGCCAGTCGTCAAAAGTTAATTCCAATTTTGATAGGCCACAGTCTTCAATTTACCTAGATACCAAGTAAAATAGAATGTCATGTCTCATAAACTCGCCATTTGTCTCTCCAGCTCTCTCCAAAATTCATCAAATTCTCTCCAAAATGCTCAAATTTTCATAAATTCTCTCCAAAATAACATTGTAGCATAGGAGAAAAATAGATAAAACTCGCCATTTGCAATTGAAGGGCTCAAAATAACTGTCACAAACTCGCCATTAAAATGGCGAGTTTGGACATGCTTTATTACTTGGCACGGTGACGGTGACGGTGACGGTGAGTGAGTGACGGTAGATATATTTTATACCAACCTAATTATCATGACATTTATCACAAGTAAACATACCATAATATATAATTGAGAGCGTATCAGCCAATTAGAGAGAGGCATACAACTGATACCAGCCAATCACAGAGAGCCTCAGACTTGAGAGAGGCATACTTTCTTTCATAGTTATTCATTTGTTTTTTTCCAATAATTAATCACAGAGCATCAAATTAAAATGACATGTAGTGACCACATCATTCATAACAAAGGATTGCAATCTTTCACAGAAAACTGATATACAATTATACATCGCGGAGCGCGCCATATCAAAACATAATGGCCGCTTTGTTTACATTTCAACAAAGATGCGCGGTTCCGCTGTTTATGATTATGAGTCACCAATTTTAATTTTAAATCTAATTAAAGTGCTCATTAGCCGTCAATATATGTGAAAGTTACTTATTTTCACAAATTTTAAGTCGACAATTAATCGGCGACTTGGTACATACTCTTAAATAAGGTGCCAAGGTAGGTAGTAAGGTAGGCTAAGCTCCTCTAAGATAGCCTTAGATAGGTATGTTTCATCTAATTACATCATTTAAACAATAACATGAAGAGTTAATTAGGAAGTAGTAGGTAGTCTTCAAAGATGAAAAATCTTGCACAGATTCATTTCCCATCAAAAAATTAGTTTACTTAAATCTTAACGGTAGGCAGGTATAGGTTATCCGTATTTAAAAGCTGAGTGGCGCTCCACATTACAGCACCTGGCGCACTACAATAGCTTGAATAGCCAATAGGTATATGTTGTATGGCTCGTGCACCACTGTAGTTGTACTTTCCAAGTTTCTATCATTATCAATGGGCTTAGCGTAGGTAAATGGCTGTAATAGTTTCTAATACTGTACACTTCATGTCCATGACTGTTTAATGACGGGTGTCTAACCAGTGAACCACTAGAGTCTAGACCGAAGCAGACGCCTCAACAGTCGGCCAGTTTGTATTTGGTGCACTGAACTCCTGACTTTTTCAAAAATCTGCGAAATAGCTGCCAACATTTTCATCAATTTGTCTAGTCCTCCAACATTTTTCCAATTTCCCCATGTTTCATAATGTGGCAGGAAAGTCGCCAGTTTAGTGAGAAAATGGATCCAGGTCGCCACATTAAAGATACTTCAAAGAAGAAATTTGACTCCCTAGTGAAGAATTTACACTTGAAAACATGCTAATGCTTTTTGTCTGATGCATATGCATCTCTTGAGAGTATTTTAGGAGTGATTTTAACTGATTTACTTGTTATTTATAGGTTATTCATCTTATTTCACCCTCCATACTTTGAAACATGGCAATTTTCCCTCCCAAAATTAATGGTAATATAGGAATTAATAGCTAAATATCCTCCGATATTGCAGGAAAATTTTTATTAGAGAAATTAAATATCTCCTGATATATCCTTGGAATTTACCACCAAATACAATCTGAAACAGTCTGACGCCTGAACAGTTCTGTCTGTATTTGGTTCACAAAATTTCACTGAGGCACTGACTTTTCATAAAAAGCTGAAAATCCACCATAAATTTCCAATAATTTGGTTGATCCACCAACATTTTACTCATTTTTCCACCAAAAATTAATGGTAACATTATAACATAATTATAAAAAGCTAAGAATTCACAGACTTTGTCATATTATTACTTATTAGGTATTTTCAATGGAGAAAAATTGGAGAAATGGAGAAATTGTAATACAGTCTTGAGTCTGGCCCAGACTCCAGAGTGGAAAGTTCAACTTCTAACAGTTACTCATTAATAAACTCTGTGGTCAAGTATTCATGAATACTTGACCGCAGAGTTTATTAATGATGAACCCTTTTTACTAGTGTTCACTTTTAGTAGCTAAAGCATGTGTACTGTGTAGCATACAGAGTTCAAATTTTTCAAACATCATATATATTGAACTAATTTTTACATAGTTAAATGAGATAATGTGTAGTTTCTGTAGAGTTGTCTTTAGGATGAATCTCTTACAGAGTTACTAGTCGATCAGAAGAGTTATTTTTCCACCCTGGAGTCTGGCCAACAGTCTGATGCCCTGCGGGCAGCGGCCCCAACCCATGTTACAGAGTATATCAGTTAAAGCCAATTAATGGGCTTAGATTTCAAATGGTCAAAACTCAGATTTGTCTGTCTAATTGGCTTTAAATTTTGAATTAATTCCTATGTTCCACAGTTCCCATGTTAATTTTGGCTTGTAATCTTTAAAAATTGAGCCAAATTGACTTGGCTTAGAATTTTTGGTGAAATTTCGGCTCAGAAATTGGCTTACAATTTCCAGCCTCTGAAACATGGACCCGGCCGCAACAGTCCGATGTGGCAGCGGGACCCGGTCTACCAGACTATTTCATGGTAAATTCCAACGACTTGTCGGTGGAATTTTTCTTTTGAAAATAATATTCTAGCAAAGTTGATGGATTCTAAGTTAATTAATCTTATGTTACCATAATTTTTTCGGTATGACGCCCCACCAGTGAGCCAGGTAATAAAGAATGTTCAAACTTATCATTTTAATGGTGAGTTTGTGTGACAGTTATTTTGAACCTTTCAATTGCAAATGGTGAGAAATATCTAATTTTTTCCTATGCTATGTTATTTTAAAGAGAATTTAAATAATTTCATGATTTTGAAAAGAAATTGGGTGAATTTTGGAGAGAGTTGGAGAGACAAATCGAGAGTTTGAGACACTATTTTACTTGGCCAGTGACCAGTCAAGCACACCCCACCAGTCTGACACTTTTGTAGTTTATTACTGATTAACATAAAATTATCATCCATGTTAAAGATTATGTCAGTTAAAGCCAATCAATTGGCTCAGATTTCAAAAGGTCAAAACTCAGATATGTCTAATTGGCTTGAAATTAAGAATTAATTCCTATGTTCATGTTGGCTTGAAATTTTTGGTCAAAATTTGGCCTCTGAAACCTATATTAAATTATGAAATCAAATGAGTGTTTGCATTATACTAATTAATATTAGAAATAAAGCAAGATAAAAGAGGAATATAAATCATGTTTCAAAGTGTGGCTGGAAAATCTCCAGTTTAGTGAGATAATGGATCCTGGTTGCCACATTTAAGATACTGTAAAAGAGAACATATACTATAAAATTTAAAAAATGAAAAATTATTTCATCATTTAGATTAGCTAGTAATTACTGACAAAACAGATTGAATGAACAGTGGTTTTTAAAAGTTTGAAAGTATAAGTTTATTATAAATGATTAATATAGTAGAACCCTCTGCGATTCACTGCAGACAACTGACTAGTTTGATTTAATAAAGCCTTTATATAATAGATAAACAGGAAACAATCATACAACAAGAGGCATAGCTAGAACCAGACTATGTTTTACTATTATTATAGTAAAAACTATTACTAAAAATAGCACTGCGCCGAATTACCCCGGTCGACTCTGTCTAATTGTCTTACAAATTTGAAATAATTCTTATGTTCCCATGTTATTTTTGACTTTAAATCTTCAAAAAATAAGTCAAATTGACTTGGCTCAGAATTTTTGTGAAATTTTGGCTCAAAAATTGGCTTATGATTTCCCAGCCCCTGAAACATGGGCTATCTATCTATCAAATAGAAACTACAGTGGTGCCGCCGGTGCGCCATAATTTTGTGCCTCGTCATCTGATGCGCCGCTCAGCTTCTGGATATGTAGGTATCTAAGATCTTGAGAAATTTGCCTTATAGCTACCCATTAGGCTATTAGGTTCCTACCAACTTTGCAGACTGGAATTTAAACATCATTAGGTTTAGGTATGCTTCTGTTTTTAAGCATAAATGATATGTTCATGAAGTGTGATAGGTATTTTTTTAAAATTGGAGACAACTTTGAAAAAATGCCAAATAAAGATCTAGATTCTAGATATCTTATTATGGCCATCTCCCAGTTAGTCTATATATGTTGCACTTAAACTCGATGATTTTTTCAAAAAGCTGAAAAAATTCACGAACATTAGTATGTACCTATCCAGGTGATGAATCATGTCCAAACTCTCCATCCTAATGGCCAGTTTTGACCTTTTCAAAAACAAATGGCGAGAAATATCTTATTTTCTCCTATGTTGCAATGTTATTTCGGTGAGTAATTTGGTTATTCTGAAAATACAAATGGTTAGTTAATGAAACATACTCTTCTACTTACCTATAACCAACATATTGGATATTGCCAATTTAGTATTTACCCACTAAAAATTAATGGTGACATAAGAATAAATAGTTGAAAATCCACGGACTTTTCTAAACTATTTTCAGAGGGGTAAAAACAGCTGTTTCTTGTCATTCAATATGATTAATTGGCAAGATATAAAACTAGGTAGTTCAACAGATGATTATGGAAATGATTGATTTAAAGTCCTTAGAATCAGTAAATTTCTTCCAAATCGCTTGTCATACCCAAACTGTAGAGTGGAATAACAATTTAGTGACAGAAGAGTCGGCAGTACTTTCCTGTCATCTCCCTGTGATGACAACAAATGTCATTTCATTTCAATTTTCATTTCTCCTGTCATTTCAATGGAACAATATTTTTTCTATGAATTGTGGATACTGATATTAATGAAACAAATATTTTAAAGAACATAAATTTATTGAAACCTGACTCTTAGCAATTATTTTGGTTGATAAAATTCAGCAATATCTGAAGGAATTACTTTAAATATACCATCATGATATTATAATTGAAGTTGATTGACGCCAAAGAAACTCTTCACTGTCAATTTCTCAAATTAGGCCCCCTTCAGGCCTTCACTCTTGCGTTTCTCAACGCTGCATTAGAAATACTGCTCGTGGCAAAAAAATTAGCTGCAATTAATTTTAGCGGAGCTCTTCACACTTTTGTTAGAAAAATTGAGCATTTTTTCTAACGCAAGTGTGAAGAGCTCCATTAAAATTAATTGTAGTTAAACTTTTTGCCATGAGCAGTATTTCTAATGCGGCGTTGAGAAACGCAACTGTGAAGGGGGCCTTAGTGCCTTTAAACTATCCATATTTTCTCTTAAATGAACAAAGAGGTGAGAGAGAATAGAAATAACTTAAAAATAGCTTGATCAGTAGCCACGATACATGGACAAAATCGGAATTTAAAATAGAAGTTGAAATGAGAAATTGCTGGGAGATAACTGGAAAGTACAAAGTGGGGATACATTCAGGAAGAATACATTTTAAATGTGTTAAAATTTAGAGGCATTAGGCTAATGCAAATATAAATCACAATATAATAAGTAGATTACAGAGATGGTAGGGTGGATGGGCTGGGAACTCTAAATACAGCCACCTTCTTGTGAGTTCTGGGCTTATTTATGCATATTTACATTTTAGTAAATATGCAGAGGTGTATGCACAATATAATTATTCATTAATATTATATATATATGAATGATATTTGAACTAATATAAATATGATATTGAAGCAAATAAGTTCGAAGTCTCTTATATTAATTTTATATCGTAGCTTTATCTGAATTGCAGTGTTGGGACAGAAGATGTGATATATGCTTCTGTCTTTATACACGAATGAATCACACTTAGAACTTACTATTTTTATCCATTACACATGATATGAGATTTTCGATCTCTGTGGGGGCAGAAGATATCAATCAATCGTAACAAAACTTTAAAGACGCATTACATACATATAATAAAATATACCTAATATATATATCTTCATTACCAAACATTTTCATGACAAAATATAATTTTATGATTTTACGTAAATATGATAAATTAACTATAATATTACAATTTTAGTTTGCAATGTAGGGGCAGAAGATATTGTCCAGCTATCTGAAATTGTTTACAGATTTTTTTTCTCCTATACATAACTTTTCTGCACCATTACGAAAGGAGTTCAAAAAGTGTTAAGACGCTCCAACCTAATGTATAATGTGGCTGTTGGTTAGTAATATTCTGTGTTCTGCCTGTCTATCAGCCTAGCAGACTTTATTTAAATTCCTAAATCCGTCTATGCATTATATTAATGACAAAAAAATTTCTACTAAAATTGTGTATATTGGATTTCCCTAAAACTTTCCTCATGGAGGTAATTCAAATTTGTTCATAGAGAATATCACAAATGTATTCCAATTTGGGTCCTAAACCTGGCTCAAACATAGCTAAGAATATAAGTGCTGAATAACAATAGATGGATCAAGGTTCAGCAAATTGGAATTTAAAGGACGCTAATACATATTGCAATGAATAGACCAATATCCAGAAATCTTGCATATTTTCATATAATTTCAGCAGCTCCCTAAATCAAGTTGCCTAAAGACAAAATTGATATATTCAAATGTTTTTTGAGTATTTTACTTGATATCATGGCAAATGGGCACTTTTTCAGCCTTTCAAATCTAACATGGCTTCTCATATCGTAGCAATATTTAGCACTGAGTGATAGTCATACCATCTAGCTAATCTGTGACTGTGATGCAGATTAGCTAGATTGTAGGACTACTACTCAGTGCTACATATTGCTACAATATGAAATGTCATCTATGACATTATCCTGACATAAATTGATTTACAGATTTAGCTATGAACACAGTAACACTTATGAATCAATTACTATAGTAGCTATATTGGTGACTTTAGTTGTACCTAATTCGAAACATGTTATTTAATTTAGTAAATTATTATTTATTGAGTCTCACCATAGCATGTGAATATAAATGTGAGTGTATAAATTAAGTAGATTCAATTTATACTTTATAGCTATAGACAGTTGATAGATTTATAATTTATCTAGTAAATAATTGTTCTGAAGTTAAAGACTCTTAACACAATTATATAATTACTATTAGGTCATTTGAGTGCTAAGATTATAAATATTGACTTGATTTATAGCTATAAGTAGTTATCAGTTTTCTCCTAAAATTCTCTACTCTAAAAATTATGAACAGTTAGGGATATAGGTAGAAAAGTATAAAAACATCCTTAAGCCTCCATCTTTATTTCCTATCTAATTAACATGGAGGTTATAGTGACACATGAATTTAGCATGTTATTATAGCAACCCATGTGTAACAATGCAAGAATTTTGTGTAACAATGACATGATTTAGAGATAGAGATGTGTAATTATGCAGTGGATTAGGGATATATATCTATATATCCTTTTCTAAAATAGGAATTGCAGTGCAGCACTTGAAGTAGGAAAGTGTTATGAAATGTCTTTGTTACATACACACTAATCAGGGCTGGGAGTTGATTATAATTGTGTTGGCTCTTACTCCGAGGACTTCTCAATAGGCCGACGCCCCCACTAGTCCGACAGTTCCATCTTTCTGTGTCATTTTTCGTTTTATTTTCTGATTAAAATAAAAAATATGATTAAATAGATATACTCAATTAATATAAAATTTAAATAATAAAATTATTTTTTAAATTTTATATTACTCTTTAATTTAACTTTATTTCTAATATTAATTTACAATGTAATCCTTCACTTGATTTCACATTCAATGTAGTTTGTTGTACTGCACACTTCATGATTGTTTAATGACCTGGCAGGGGGGTTCGGGGGGCGGCACGCCCCCTCTCCCAATATATATATACAGTATGGGCCACAAAAATGTTTCCGCTTTTTCAAATATTTATAATCGTTAACCAATTGATGAAAAAATTGTATCTTGGTCTCATTTTTTTCCGCCTCTAATTGTACTGTTAACAGGTAAAATCATTTTTAAAGTGATGGACATAATCTAAGAACAGGTAAGCAAAGTGTGAGGTTGATTATTTTTGTCATTGTGCGAAGGTTATTCTTAGAGCTAACTCTGTGATTTTACTTGCTAAAAGGCAATGAATAGAAGGAAAAAAGATTTATTGGTAGACATTTTAATTCAGGGTGCTTACACTTCTTCGTTGGAAACTATTTGGAAATAGAATAACTTCAGCTATATTTTGATCTCATTGAAGTTTTCACTCTGAATATTCGTTCTTAGCTTGTTCATTGCATGGTCAAGGCCAGCTTCACACTTGCATTTTTAACAGCGCGGAAAAATCTCTTCTTAAAATGTGTCCATACATGCGTTTCTTATCGCCGAAGTAAAAAAATTATTTTATTTTCCATCATTGACAAAAAACGCAAGAGTAAACATATTTTAAGAAGAACTTTTTCCGCGGTGTTAAGAAATAGCAATTGTGAAGCAGGCCTTAGCCATGCAATGAACAAGCGAAGAATGAATATTCAGAGTGAAAACTTCAATGAGATCAAAATGTAGCTGAGGTTGTTCTATTTCCAAATAGTGTCCAAGGAAGAAGTCTATAAACACCTTTTATTTTAATGTCTACCATTATATTTTTTTTCATTCACTGCCTTTTAATAAGTAAACACATAGTTAGCTCTATGAATAACCTTAACACAATGACAAATATAATAACCCTCACTCTTTTCTTACCTATTCTCAAAATGTGTCCATCTGTTCAAAAATGTTTTTACCTGTTGATAGTACAATAAGAGGCGGAGAAAAAGAGACCAAGATACAGCTTTTTCGTCCATTGGCTGAAACATATATTTGTGGCCCATACTATATTTTATGTTAAATTAGTAATAAACTACAAAATTGTCAGACTAATGGGGCGTCGGACTGACTAATGGGGCGTCGGACTGACTAATGGGGCGTCGGACTGACTAATGGGGCGTCGGACTGACTAATGGGCTGTCGGACTAACTAATGGGCCGTCTGACTACTGAATAGTAATCCTTACTCCAGAGCTATATATAATATAAACTAGTTTTTGGCACTTATTAGAGTGCATACATTTACCAGTTTGCGTCAATTTGTTAAAATATCATCGCCACACAGAAAGAATCATCTGTTGCAATATCATCTAGAAGTTAAATGTATTCAGATGATCAAATGTAAATTTTTTTTGACCTTTTCAGTGACCCTGACTAATCACTCTCTAAATCTAATCAAATAGTTCCTGGATAAAGATCTCTGTACTGCCAAATTTCAGGCTATTTGGTTGAATACTTTTCTAGTTAGTTGGATAAGATTAAGAATAAACTAGATTACATACAAAAAAGTTAAAAATTATAAATGAATTTGTCAATCTCGACCTTTAAACGTGATCGCTTCTAAAATTCAATCAAATGGTTCCTGGATGATTACCAATCATGTCACCAAATTTCAGACAATGTAGTTGAATATTTTCTGAGTTATAAATGACCTTGACCTGATCATTCCCAAAAGCATATTAAGACAGTTTCTGGATAATTACAAATTGTCCCATCAACCCGCTCAGTAGCACTGTGGTATGAGCGTTTGCCTCATGTTAGTAAGGTCGTACGCTCGGGTCCCGGACTGACTCAGTGGGATTTATGCCCTGTGTGAACGAGTGGTTACTTGGTTACGAGTCATCTGGCTGGGATTAGGTCAAGGTAGGGATTTAGTACATATGGGCCCTTTTGCTGTCTCTTTGGAGCGTCCCATCAACTTTAATATCTTAATTGTCACACCAAATTCATTTAATTCATAGGTCTCTCTTCAATTAAAGAACTAATTTATTAATTAAGTGCTTTCACTGTTTCAATCTAAGGGTATAAAGTCGGAGTTAGGACTGCTGAGTCTGTACATAAAATACTAAAACTCTGTCCAAGTATTTAAAATTTTAGACTCTTACTCCACTACTCCAAATCCTTTTATGAGTACTATAGTCATTTGAATGTTTGCACCTATAAATATTTATTTGGTTTCTAACTATAAGCTGTTATTAGCTCTTATAAGATATGTAACATGAAGAGTAACAGATGAAATGGATCAAAATTTATGACTTAGCTATATCAAATATTTGGAGTTGGAGTCAATACAAGTATTCAACTCCTCACTTCGACTCCATCAAAAAATGATCAGACTCCATTGCGCTGATCAGAGTCATCAAAAAAGGATCAGACTCCATTGCGCTGATCGGAGTTGGCACTAATTCTCTACTCCTGACTGCAACTACTAATGGAATCTCTGAGTCTGAGTTTATAGCCCTGAGTACCAGCATATAATGCCAAGCTCTTATTATGAGGATTTCACACCAAAATTAACATTGCACAATATTATGAATCATCTGAAAATTGAATGTTGAATATTATATACCTAGATTTGCATGTTTTATGTGTGAACAATGCTCAATTTTTCCTACCTAGTATATTTATCAGGGCTGTGGGGTCGGTACATAAAATGTTCGACTCCAACTCGGACTCCTTTATTTTGAATTTATTCACTCAGACTCCATTATAAAGAATTTCAGACTCCGACTCCAGCAACCAGTTTTATAGTAATTTTATTAGTTCTATTGAGTCATTTGAGTGTTAAGACTTTGAATATTGATTGGATTTATAGCTATGAGCATTTATTAGTTCTTGTAAGATATATAACGTGATGAACAACAAATGAAATGGATTACAAAATTTGACTTGTATCTAATGTTTGGAGTTGGAGTCTGTACAAATTTTCGACTCCTGAATCAGACTCGGACTCTATCAAAAAAGCTTAGAATCCAACTACACAACTCTGACTCAGATTCCACATCCATGAAATTTATATGATTGTTTCTGAGAACTGAAGGGCCTACATGCTTTTTATTGAGAACAGGAGGGAGAAGGCAATGATAATTAACAAAATAGAGGAATAATTGAGCTATCAGCCAATCTGCAGTTTATGCCCAATCTTTCAAAAGACTTTCATTTTAAGACACTTAAGTCTCAAAAAGATTTTCTGATTGCTCTCCAAAATGACCAGTTCTCATAAATGTCTGTCTCCATTATTACATGTTAACATAAATGTTTATTGGGATACATAAAGATAGATTTTCAAATCATTCCTTCTGGCTGCTTGCTTTCTAATATTCTAAATGGAAAGCATGAGTGATAGATTCAAAGTCTTGTGCCTGCTGTGTCTGTAAACTAGAAGTCTCCATAGACTTTTTCTGGAATTATAATTGGTTTCCCTTAGTCTTAAACTATACGGTTTTTTCATTAATTCTGTCTCATCTTCTACTCTGTAAATCAGTCAATTGAGTTTCTCATTTTTCAGGAGGTTCAGTGAATATTCAAAGTCTTGTTCTTATTTTCAAATCATGCTATCTGGTGGTTTGCTATCTAGTATAATAAATAAAAATCATGAGCAGGTGACACTTAATCCCAATTGAACCAATCTAGAGGCTATTGGTTGAAGTTCTCCGCTGTCTCAATTCTCTCAACATAGGTAGAAAGGCGGGAGAAACTGAGGGTTATCATTAACTTTTGTCAATGATGAGGTGAAATACTGTGCATTATTTTTTACTGAAAAAGCTTGAAAGAAAAATTATAGCCTAAATGCTTCGATTTTTTTACAGATTTTTTCATTGTTAATAAATTCAGGCATCAGCATACCCATTGATATAATTAAACCATCAATGAAATATCTCTTCTCTGAGAGAATATTTCTTTCATTCTTTACGTAATTTCTCTCTTTGAGTATTAGTAAATCCAGTAATCGTAATGAATGGTCATCGAAGGACATCGAAAAGATTAAAGCAGTAAGTGACTTGTTGAACCATACTTTTTTTTCAACCAACACAGGGGAGGGGTGCCCCAAAATGAAAAATTTAGAGGACCAACTTCAAATATTTGGAACATTATGCACCTTATAATCTGAGGAGTATTATTAGTAGCTAGCAAAAAAGTTAAAGATCCCTTTAAGAACAAGTTAAATCTGATTCCTAATGCAGCCAGTGAGCAAGTATTGGTACACAATGTAGAAGTTGATTATAATTTCTCAAAGAAAATAATGATTTCCTCCACTAAAGTTAAGTTATTAACTAAATGATAATTGACTTGTTCACAATGAGTCAACTTCTAAATGCATTTAATTTTTCTAAATCTTTCTGAACTTAATTTACAACATCATGGAATACGGGGAAAACCTTAACTTTTTGACTGCTCTGATTAAAAGCGTATCAGATTCCATCTTGAACCCTACTCAAGAATTCATATGATATAGGGATGGGACGAAGTATCAGTTCTCGGTATTGAAGGCATCAGCAATTTTTCTGGAATCTGTACTCGGTATCGGCATTTTTTTGGTATCGATAGCTACTCTGTATTGGTATAGGCTCATATTTCTCTATTACAATGAAATTGATAAATTAAAATAGATGTAAAAATGATTTCATATAGATAGATAATCCTAATATTCGGAATTTCAAATTTTGTATCTCATTTAAATTGTCAAAGTATTGGTATCGGTATCGGTGAAAATCTAGGTATCAGTATCGGCTTGGTATCAGTGAAAAACTGAGGTATCAGTATCGGCTTGGTATTGGTGAAAATTTTGGTATCGTCCCATCTCTAATATGATATCAATATTAAAATTAGCCATGCTATCTCCAATAATATGCTAAGTTCAATGATGATGTAGCATATTTATTTTAGATATCTAATATTTTTGTTACCATCATTTGAATAGATTCTAATATTACTTTTGTTCAAGGTTATTGCAGCCTACAAATAGAGAGAAACTGCTTGAAGCAATCTCAAAAAATGAGAATCCCTCTCATTTACTTGTGGTGGATTGTGGTGTCAAAGGTAATATTTTTTAGAAATGTGAAATATACAATTTCTTCCAAAACAGGATGAACCAAGTCCTATTCATTCATCAATCATAATATGGTGACCGGTCCATTTGCCGAAAACACATTTGCCGAAAACACTTCCGTCGAAATCACATTTGCCGAAATCACATTCGCTGAAATCACATTCGCCGAAAACACATTCGCAGAAAATTTAAAAACACTATACGCTTTAAATATAAAGAGATACAGTCCACCTAAGGTTAGGTTAGTGGTCCAGTTGGGGTGGTGTGTTTTGGGGGGGATGGGGGGCTTGCTCCCACCCCGTCCAGGTTTGATAGTGACAAAATGTATACTTAACTGTTTTTTACTGTAAAATAAGTATACCTTATTTAGGTAAATAATTGTCAATTTTTCGGCGAATGTGTCCTGCTGCGAATGTGTTTTCGGTGAATTGACCTAGAACCCATAATATATTTTATAATTACTGTGTAGTTGATTAGTGATTAAACACTAATCCTTGTGCAATTTTAGTAGGGAAGAGATATATTACAAATAATATTATTTTATTTTATTACAAATAATATAATTTATTAAACAATCTATTAATTTTATAGCTATAAATTAACATTGACAAAATATTTAATTCACCTCAATAAATAAAAAAAAATCATAGGTAGCTAATACTATTTTTCATAATTTCAATTTATTTTCTAATACTTATTTTTCAATGGAATAATTTTGCAAGCTTCTCAACTTGATAATTAGTTTTCTGAATTATAAGTGAGAAAATAATTAAACTTAGTTATCAATTTGAGATGTCATTAAAATTTTTATGAAACTTACGATGTAGTTGCTTGGAAAATTATAATTATGAACTTTTTTCATATAATATAGCTATAGCTAGTCGACTTTTTTTGAAGGTAACCTTATTTATTGAAGAATGCGAGTTACAAGAACTAACATTTATATTACATTCTGCTATCTTTTTATTTCAGGGAAGGGCCTTGTATCAAACAAGAGGATAAGTCAGGGATCTTTCATCCACTTTTATGGAGGTCAGAGGATTTTCAAAGAACCCAAAAAACGTGACTCTACATACCTCTTTGAATTGATAAGCAAGCCGAAATCATGGTAATACAGGAATAATTTTATAGTTGCATATGTAACATTTTCATCTGGTCTCATTTGTGGCAGCTATATCATGGATTATATTAAATCTATCAATTATATCATGAATTTATGAAATACCCTTCAATTCATTAACAATCCATTTTTTGTTGCTAGCATCATCTGTATTCAAGTTCCAGTACATATCTTTGTTGATATATTTGTCACCATTTTACTAAAACTGCTAGGTATATCTTAAAGGATATATTTTTTATTAATAAATAGTACTTATTTCACCTTGTTATTGCTCTTTTCTTTTGTAGTTTTGTAATAAGTACTTCAATTTGTAGACAAGAGTAAACTTCATGATCATGAACCTCAATTTGGTTGTGCGCTTATCGAACAGCGGTTGCTACTAATCAACATTCATTGCCAATATTATTTCAATTATTCCATATCTCATTTAGTCTACAGATTTAACTTTCTTTACAGGATTGATGCATCAAATTCTCCTAATATCTGCCGCTACATGAATGATTCTAAATGCAATCCAAATGTTAAAGTCAAGATGGAGCGTGTAGAAGGTCAAAGCTTTCCTGTCTTCTACGCGCTTAAAGATATCCTTCCATTTACAGAGCTTGAGTACGACTACGGTGGTGGAGATTATCCCTGGCGCAAAAAAAATGAAGGTACGTGAATGCATTGGGACTTATATTCAGCCTCTTGATTTGGGATGAAATTCATCCCAAATAGCTAGAACTGACTAAAGGTGGCTACTCACGTCCATGCAAGCTTGCGCAAGTATTTGCACAAGTATTGGAATATTTCACTTCGCCCAACACACAATACAAGTATACTTGTACAAGCCTCTTGTTGAAATTGTGATTATGTCGAGTTCAGACGATGAGTTCTTGTTTTGGTTGCTTTTTGTCTTGTATATGCATCAAGAAAATCTCAAAAGAAGAAACGAAATGATGTATTTGTAAAAACAAACTCATTATCCTTTACATTCATCGTAATTGTTATAAAGTCTTCAATATTCCCAGTACACATGGTACGTTGCACTTGCACTAGTCAGACTTGCACAAGTGGCAGGATTCAAATTCAATCATGTCGCAAGTGACTTGTGCAAGTCTCGTCCTACAGAACCATCACTTAATGACTCAAGAATGACAGGTGCTAAGCTTGCACAAACAAAAATGAGAATATTACATCATAGTAATAAACCTGCTTTCAAGTTTCTGGCAGCGCTAGCCATCGTGTGCACACCTTGCGCTTGCCTTTTTTAGGGCTAAATTACATTCATTTATTGTCAACGCACACGCTCGCTCCGTCTTCCTAGCTTCACGTCTGGCTTGTGGCCTAAGTTTTCTAATTGCCGGTCGAGTTAGCTTTGACTATGAATTTTAGCTCAATCCTTATTAGGTCGAGGTAAATTAGTTCAAAATATAACTCAATTTACTCTCAGAATTCTACTAAACCTTTGTATCTAATGAAAGTGTGGATAAATAATACTATATCTTTGATTACAGGTTTCAGTTTTCAGATTTTCAAGTTTATTCATTACAATGCCAATTATTTACAATTTATTTAATATCTCGATGGAGCCAGGAATGGTAATCTTTCAAAGAGGTAAATTCATACCACTTTTATTGCTTTAATGATGATTTTCAAATTTTTTCCGTAGAGTATATTTTTTCAAACGAGTTATATTACTTCCATTTTAAATTAATCTCTTGGTAAAATGCTGCACTGTTATTGTTAGCGATTATAATTTTTTAGCTTTGATGCTTAAACTGAGAGGGAGCTCTTAATTAAGAAAAATAGAATTTAAAGTTTTCTGCAACAAAAGTCATCTGAAGACATTATTGTTCACTAAAAACAAATAAAAGTATAGTTTATAGTTAGTCATATATCTACTTATAATGAAGCTTTTTATTGAATTTTAGCTCTTTGAATTTTTCAATGTGGAAGATGAATTGCTGTAATACTTGATTGCAATACAAAGTTAATATATGAAAGAAAAATATGTATTTCACAGATTTACCTGATGCAGTTCGTTTTGGAGTGCCATTCGAATTAGGTATGTTTATGGCAACTAATAGGAAGGTGTATTAGCACTCTTTTTTTAAGATCATCTATTTGAACTCTTTTAGCTGAAGTATCTCTGAATCTGATCTCTAATTGAGAACTTAGTTAGTTATTATTAGTAAGTAGTAGCATATGATGGTAGGTGATCACAAATCCACTGACATGCTCTTATTTTTTTTAGCTTCTCCTGGGAGTTCTCACGATCTGGTTGACCCCCCGCAATGTTCTTTCTTCACTGGTGGCACTCTAACCGAGGACATTAATCAGAAAGGTAAATCTATGAAGTTTAGAGTTCCTCTGTACTTATGAGAACATCTGTTATGAGTATAGTCAGTAGTAGCATATGGTGATAGGTGATCACAAATCCACTGACATGCTCTTATTTTTTTTAGCTTCTCCTGGGAGCTCTCACGATCTGGTTGACCCCCCGCAATGTTCTTTCTTCACTGGTGGCACTCTAACTGAGGACATCAATCAGAAAGGTAAATCTATGAAGTTTAGAGTTCCTCTGTACTTATGAGAACATCTGTTATGAGTATAGTCAGTAGTAGCATATGGTGATAGGTGATCACAAATCCACTGACATGCTCTTATTTTTTCTAGCTTCTCCTGGGAGTTGTTCTCACGATCTGGTTGACCCCCCGCAATTTTCTATCGTCACTGGTGGCACTCTAACTGAGGACATTAATCAGAAAGGTAAATCTATGAAGTTTAGAGTTCCTCTGTACTTATGAGAACATCTGTTATGTGCATAGTCAGTAGTAGCATATGGTGATAGGTGATCACAAATCCACTGACATGCTCTTATTTTTTCTAGCTTCTCCTGGGAGTTCTCACGATCTGGTTGACCCCCCGCAATGTTCTATCGTCACTGGTGGCACTCTAACTGAGGACATTAATCAAAAAGGTAAATCTATGAAGTTTAGAGTTCCTCTGTACTTATGAGAACATCTGTTATGTGTATAGTCATTAGTAGCATATGATGGTAGGTGATCACAAATCCACTGACATGCTCTTATATTTTTAGCTTCTCCTGGGAGTTCTCACGATCTGGTTGACCCCCCGCAATGTTCTTTCTTCACTGGTGGCACTCTAACTGAGGACATCAATCAGAAAGGTAAATCTATGAAGTTTAGAGTTCCTCTGTACTTATGAGAACATCTTTTATGTGCATAGTCAGTAGTAGTATATGGTGATATATGATCACAAATCCACTGACATGCTCTTATTTTTTTAGCTTCTCCTGGGAGTTGTTCTCACGATATGGTTGACCCCCCGCAATGTTCCTTTTTCACTGGTGGCACTCTAACTGAGGACATTAATCAGAAAGGTAAATCTATGAAGTTTAGAGTTCCTCTGTACTTATGAGAACATCTTTTATGTGCATAGTCAGTAGTAGCATATGGTGATATATGATCACAAATCCACTGACATGATCTTATTTTTTTAGCTTCTCCTGGGAGTTGTTCTCACGATCTGGTTGACCCCCCGCATTGTTCTTTCTTCACTGGTGGCACTCTAACTGAGGACATTAATCAGAAAGGTAAATCTATGAAGTTTAGAGTTCCTCTGTACTTATGAGAACATCTTTTATGTGCATAGTCAGTAGTAGCATATGGTGATAGATGATCACAAATCCACTGACATGCTCTTATTTTTTTAGCTTCTCCTGGGAGTTGTTCTCACGATCTGGTTGACCCCCCGCAATGTTCTTTCTTCACTGGTGGCACTCTAACTGAGGACATTAATCAGAAAGGTAAATCTATGAAGTTTAGAGTTCCTCTGTACTTATGAGAACATCTGTTATGTGCATAGTCAGTAGTAGCATATGGTGATATATGATCACAAATCCACTGACATGCTCTTATTTTTTTAGCTTCTCCTGGGAGTTGTTCTCACGATCTGGTTGACCCCCCGCAATGTTCTTTCTTCACTGGTGGCACTCTAACTGAGGACATTAATCAGAAAGGTAAATCTATGAAGTTTAGAGTTCCTCTGTACTTATGAGAACATCTGTTATGTGCATAGTCAGTAGTAGCATATGGTGATAGGTGATCACAAATCCACTGACATGCTCTTATTTTTTCTAGCTTCTCCTGGGAGTTCTCACGATCTGGTTGACCCCCCGCAATGTTCTATCGTCACTGGTGGCACTCTAACTGAGGACATTAATCAAAAAGGTAAATCTATGAAGTTTAGAGTTCCTCTGTACTTATGAGAACATCTGTTATGTGTATAGTCATTAGTAGCATATGATGGTAGGTGATCACAAATCCACTGACATGCTCTTATTTTTTTAGCTTCTCCTGGGAGTTCTCACGATCTGGTTGACCCCCCGCAATGTTCTTTCTTCACTGGTGGCACTCTAACTGAGGACATCAATCAGAAAGGTAAATCTATGAAGTTTAGAGTTCCTCTGTACTTATGAGAACATCTGTTATGTGCATAGTCAGTAGTAGCATATGGTGATATATGATCACAAATCCACTGACATGCTCTTATTTTTTTAGCTTCTCCTGGGAGTTGTTCTCACGATCTGGTTGACCCCCCGCATTGTTCTTTCTTCACTGGTGGCACTCTAACTGAGGACATTAATCAGAAAGGTAAATCTATGAAGTTTAGAGTTCCTCTGTACTTATGAGAACATCTTTTATGTGCATAGTCAGTAGTAGCATATGGTGATAGATGATCACAAATCCACTGACATGCTCTTATTTTTTTAGCTTCTCCTGGGAGTTGTTCTCACAATCTGGTTGACCCCCCGCAATGTTCTTTCTTCACTGGTGGCACTCTAACTGAGGACATTAATCAGAAAGGTAAATCTATGAAGTTTAGAGTTCCTCTGTACTTATGAGAACATCTGTTATGTGCATAGTCAGTAGTAGCATATGGTGATATATGATCACAAATCCACTGACATGCTCTTATTTTTTTAGCTTCTCCTGGGAGTTGTTCTCACGATCTGGTTGACCCCCCGCAATGTTCTTTCTTCACTGGTGGCACTCTAACTGAGGACATTAATCAGAAAGGTAAATCTATGAAGTTTAGAGTTCCTCTGTACTTATGAGAACATCTTTTATGTGCATAGTCAGTAGTAGCATATGGTGATATATGATCACAAATCCACTGACATGCTCTTATTTTTTTAGCTTCTCCTGGGAGTTGTTCTCACGATCTGGTTGACCCCCCGCATTGTTCTTTCTTCACTGGTGGCACTCTAACTGAGGACATAAATCAGAAAGGTAAATCTATGAAGTTTAGAGTACTTCTGTACTTATGAGAACATCTTTTATGTGCATAGTCAGTAGTAGCATATGGTGATAGATGATCACAAATCCACTGACATGCTCTTATTTTTTTAGCTTCTCCTGGGAGTTGTTCTCACGATCTGGTTGACCCCCCGCAATGTTCTTTCTTGACTGGTGGCACTCTAACTGAGGACATTAATCAGAAAGGTAAATCTATGAAGTTTAGAGTTCCTCTGTACTTATGAGAACATCTGTTATGTGTATAGTCATTAGTAGCATATGATGGTAGGTGATCACAAATCCACTGACATGCTCTTATTTTTTTAGCTTCTCCTGGGAGTTCTCACGATCTGGTTGACCCCCTGCAATGTTCTTTCTTCACTGGTGGCACTCTAACTGAGAACATTAATCAGAAAGGTAAATCTATGAAGTTTAGAGTTCCTCTGTACTTATGAGAACATCTGTCATGTGCATAGTCAGTAGTAGCATATGGTGATAGATGATCACAAATCCACTGACATGCTCTTATTTTTTTAGCTTCTCCTGGGAGTTGTTCTCACGATCTGGTTGACCCCCCGCAATGTTCTTTCTTCACTGGTGGCACTCTAACTGAGGACATTAATCAGAAAGGTAAATCTATGAAGTTTAGAGTTCCTCTGTACTTATGAGAACATCTGTCATGTGCATAGTCAGTAGTAGCATATGGTGATAGATGATCACAAATCCACTGACATGCTCTTATTTTTTTAGCTTCTCCTGGGAGTTGTTCTCACGATCTGGTTGACCCCCCGCAATGTTCTTTCTTCACTGGTGGCACTCTAACTGAGGACATCAATCAGAAAGGTAAATCTATGAAGTTTATGTGTAGAGTCAGTAGAAGCTCCTATATTTTGGAGTAATATAAATAGGAAACTATAATGGAAAATAATGAATATTAGTAGCTACCTCGGTATCAGATTCTATGGATAAATTATTCCTTTTAAGAATTATATATATATATATATATATACTATTTCTATTTGATGATTTTCTTTTATATACTTGGCAATAATACAGGTGGATCTTTCCCATTTGACTACCTACACCAGATTTAATTTTAATTAATTTTTTTATGCATTCTTGTCCATAGTTAAAATAAAAACGTTTTTTGTGGAAACTAATACTGGTTGAGATATGAGTGTTCAAAGTTATTTATTTCCTATCTATTACTGAAGGATTGAGAAGTATTTAAAAAACTCGTGTTTTCATCGAAATTACTCAAACAATATAATTTTTTACAGGAAACTGTAATGTAGTTTGTTGTATCCGCTAGTTTGTTATACTACACACTTCATGATTGATCAATTACCTGACCGTTCATATATGGTGACAGGACAATTCGCCATGAGTACAATTCGCCATGAGTACAATTCGCCATGAGTACAATTCGCCATGAGTACAATTCGCCATGAGTACAATTCGCCATGAGTACAATTCGCCATGAGTACAATTCGCCATGAGTACAATTCGCCATGAGTACAATTCGCCATGAGTACAATTCGCCATGAGTACAATTCGCCATGAGTACAATTCGCCATGAGTACAATTCGCCATGAGTACAATTCGCCATGAGTACAATTCGCCATGAGTACAATTCGCCATGAGTACAATTCGCCATGAGTACAATTCGCCATGAGTACAATTCGCCATGAGTGCAATTCGCCATGAGTGCAATTCGCCATGAGTACAATTCGCCATGAGTACAATTCGCCATGAGTACAATTCGCCATGAGTACAATTCGCCATGAGTACAATTCGCCATGAGTACAATTCGCCATGAGTACAATTCGCCATGAGTACAATTCGCCATGAGTACAATTCGCCATGAGTACAATTCGCCATGAGTACAATTCGCCATGAGTACAATTCGCCATGAGTACAATTCGCCATGAGTACAATTCGCCATGAGTACAATTCGCCATGAGTACAATTCGCCATGAGTACAATTCGCCATGAGTACAATTCGCCATGAGTACAATTCGCCATGAGTACAATTCGCCATGAGTACAATTCGCCATGAGTACAATTCGCCATGAGTACAATTCGCCATGAGTACAATTCGCCATGAGTACAATTCGCCATGAGTACAATTCGCCATGAGTACAATTCGCCATGAGTACAATTCGCCATGAGTACAATTCGCCATGAGTACAATTCGCCATGAGTACAATTCGCCATGAGTACAATTCGCCATGAGTACAATTCGCCATGAGTACAATTCGCCATGAGTACAATTCGCCATGAGTACAATTCGCCATGAGTACAATTCGCCATGAGTACAATTCGCCATGAGTACAATTCGCCATGAGTACAATTCGCCATGAGTACAATTCGCCATGAGTACAATTCGCCATGAGTACAATTCGCCATGAGTACAATTCGCCATGAGTACAATTCGCCATGAGTACAATTCGCCATGAGTACAATTCTCCATGAGTACAATTCTCCATGAGTACAATTCTCCATGAGTACAATTCTCCATGAGTACAATTCTCCATGAGTACAATTCTCCATGAGTACAATTCTCCATGAGTACAATTCTCCATGAGTACAATTCTCCATGAGTACAATTCTCCATGAGTACAATTCTCCATGAGTACAATTCTCCATGAGTACAATTCTCCATGAGTACAATTCTCCATGAGTACAATTCTCCATGAGTACAATTCTCCATGAGTACAATTCTCCATGAGTACAATTCTCCATGAGTACAATTCTCCATGAGTACAATTCTCCATGAGTACAATTCTCCATGAGTACAATTCTCCATGAGTACAATTCTCCATGAGTACAATTCTCCATGAGTACAATTCTCCATGAGTACAATTCTCCATGAGTACAATTCTCCATGAGTACAATTCGCCGTTAGGACAGCTCTCCATGAGTACAATTCGCCGTTAGGACAGCTCTCCATGAGTACAATTCGCCGTTAGGACAGCTCTCCATGAGTACAATTCGCCGTTAGGACAGCTCTCCATGAGTACAATTCGCCGTTAGGACAGCTCTCCATGAGTACAATTCGCCGTTAGGACAGCTCTCCATGAGTACAATTCGCCGTTAGGACAGCTCTCCATGAGTACAATTCGCCGTTAGGACAGCTCTCCATGAGTACAATTCGCCGCTAGGACAGCTCTCCATGAGTACAATTCGCCGTTAGGACAGCTCTCCATGAGTACAATTCGCCGTTAGGACAGCTCTCCATGAGTACAATTTGCCGTTAGGACAGCTCTCCATGAGTACAATTCGCCGTTAGGACAGCTCTCCATGAGTACAATTCGCCGTTAGGACAGCTCTCCATGAGTACAATTCGCCGTTAGGACAGCTCTCCATGAGTACAATTCGCCGTTAGGACAGCTCTCCATGAGTACAATTCGCCGTTAGGACAGCTCTCCATGAGTACAATTCGCCGTTAGGACAGCTCTCCATGAGTACAATTCGCCGTTAGGACAGCTCTCCATGAGTACAATTTGCCGTTAGGACAGCTCTCCATGAGTACAATTTGCCGTTAGGACAGCTCTCCATGAGTACAATTTGCCGTTAGGACAGCTCTCCATGAGTACAATTTGCCGTTAGGACAGCTCTCCATGAGTACAATTTGCCGTTAGGACAGCTCTCCATGAGTACAATTTGCCGTTAGGACAGCTCTCCATGAGTACAATTTGCCGTTAGGACAGCTCTCCATGAGTACAATTTGCCGTTAGGACAGCTCTCCATGAGTACAATTTGCCGTTAGGACAATTTGCCGTTAGGACAGCTCTCCATGAGTACAATTTGCCGTTAGGACAATTTGCCGTTAGGACAATTTGCCGTTAGGACAGCTCTCCATGAGTACAATTTGCCGTTAGGACAATTTGCCGTTAGGACAATTTGCCGTTAGGACAATTTGCCGTTAGGACAATTTGCCGTTAGGACAATTTGCCGTTAGGACAATTTGCCGTTAGGACAATTTGCCGTTAGGACAATTTGCCGTTAGGACAATTTGCCGTTAGGACAATTTGCCGTTAGGACAATTTGCCGTTAGGACAATTTGCCGTTAGGACAATTTGCCGTTAGGACAATTTGCCGTTAGGACAATTTGCCGTTAGGACAATTTGCCGTTAGGACAATTTGCCGTTAGGACAATTTGCCGTTAGGACAATTTGCCGTTAGGACAATTTGCCGTTAGGACAATTTGCCGTTAGGACAATTTGCCGTTAGGACAATTTGCCGTTAGGACAATTTGCCGTTAGGACAATTTGCCGTTAGGACAATTTGCCGTTAGGACAATTTGCCGTTAGGACAATTTGCCGTTAGGACAATTTGCCGTTAGGACAATTTGCCGTTAGGACAATTTGCCGTTAGGACAATTTGCCGTTAGGACAATTTGCCGTTAGGACAATTTGCCGTTAGGACAATTTGCCGTTAGGACAATTTGCCGTTAGGACAATTTGCCGTTAGGACAATTTGCCGTTAGGACAACTCGCCGTTAGGACAATTTGCCGTTAGGACAATTTGCCGTTAGGACAACTCGCCGTTAGGACAATTTGCCGTTAGGACAACTCGCCGTTAGGACAATTTGCCGTTAGGACAACTCGCCGTTAGGACAATTTGCCGTTAGGACAACTCGCCGTTAGGACAACTCGCCGTTAGGACAACTCGCCGTTAGGACAACTCGCCGTTAGGACAACTCGCCGTTAGGACAATTCGCCGTTAGGACAATTCGCCGTTAGGACAATTCGCCGTTAGGACAACTCGCCGTTAGGACAACTCGCCGTTAGGACAATTCGCCGTTAGGACAATTCGCCGTTAGGACAATTCGCCGTTAGGACAATTCGCCGTTAGGACAATTCGCCGTTAGGACAATTCGCCGTTAGGACAATTCGCCGTTAGGACAATTCGCCGTTAGGACAATTCGCCGTTAGGACAATTCGCCGTTAGGACAACTCGCCGTTAGGACAACTCGCCGTTAGGACAACTCTCGGTTTGGAATTCGCCGCCAAAACAAATGTCGTACACACCATTAATTTATAATAAATATTTTAAATATAAACTGCGTGTTGTAAATTAATTAATTTTCTTAGCAGTATTTGAAAATGTTTTCTTTTCCACATTTCACAAGTTAAATATACTGTTTTTTAACTATTATATAAACGTACTGTGTGTTGTAAATTAACAATGATATTTTATTCGTTCGATTTTTAAAGTATTTTGATAAAAATAACTTTTTATTGAAAAATAAACAATTTCAGGTGTATTTTAACACGTTTAATGTCTTATATAAAAAATTACTCCAGTTTAAAACTAGTACATTATTGCGAATAAAGGTTATTGAACTACAAAGTCTTAGATATTTGTCTTAGGTAGGCTAATGAATTACATTTACTATCACCTCTTTATTTTTCTCTTCTATTCGTGAGTGCAGTCACCTTTGCTTGTGTATATAATTATTTTATATAATTCCTTGGTAAAAGATTGCATCCACGAAGTAGCTTTTCTATATCCATGAGTATGTCACGGATTGGTGGTTTGTGCCTTTGCTCAAACAGTAACTTTGCTTTCTGATTTTTTCTTCCTGTCTTTGTATTTAAATTTCTTTTGACGTCAACTAGAAAGCCCTTCATTTCGAAGCAGACGTTAAATGCTTCTAATTTTATATTAATAGCTCTAATATCTTTTGCAGCCTGAAATAATCCCAATAATTATAATCCCATAATATAACAAGAAACTAAAAAATTGAAATTTGTCTTGAGCGTATAGAAATTAATCATTGTTCAAATTTATAATATTTTCAAATATATGTTAATGATGTATACACCGGCAAGACATAAATCACGCGGCGAATTGTCCGGTGGCGAGTTGTCCTAGAACCGTCATACATATATCGAATATATTTCCAGTTCCGTGATATTTTAAATTTATTACTTCAATGCTGGTATATGTGTAATGGGGTGGAGCGTTTTTTCTACTTCTTGAGTTGGGTCTGGTAATACTGATAAATAAATGCCATTTTGTGTTAAAAATTATGGTTCTCTAAACCAATTCTTTCATGCGCCACAAGAGACTTGAAAATTTTAAAAATAGTGAAAACCCACCATTTTATGAATATGATCATTTATTAAAATTTTCATTTTTCATTTATATTATTCGTAATAGATGAAATTAGATAATAAATTATATGGCTCTGGCCTGCTCTGCTAAATAATCTTCATCCGCCACAAATGAGTTGAATATAACCAAAATATTAAAAAATATAGATTTTTTCCACTTTTTAATTTTATACCTAAAACTTCATTTCTTGTTTTTATATATTGTAATAGGTTAATTACAATGATTTTTGGTTATATATAAAACTAAATTTTGAGTCCCAAAGTCATAGAATATCATCTTCTCTTGCCACAATAATGAGCTAATTATTAACAAATAAAATAGCATGATTGAGTGAGTAATAATATAGGCAAATGACGGTACAGTTCTCTTTTTATACATATGAAATTATTTAACTAGATTCAAATATTGGTTTAGAGAACCAAGATTTTAAACACAAAATGGCATTTATTTATCACTATTACCAGACCCAACTCAAAAAAGTTGGAAAACATTAAACAATCATGAAGCTCTATGGACAAAAATACATATAAAAAAATAATTTGAATCAAATTTGGTGGGGTCGTCAAGTGGGAAAGATCGAATTAAAGAAATTCTTTTTTATATAGTTAGCAATACAGATTGATACTTTTGCTATAATTATCGTTTTGTTCTCAGGTCTGAGGCCAAAACCTTCTATCAATTCAAAATCTAGAAGAGTTCCGCGACCTTGTCTGTACTGCGATAAGGTGGTCGCAGATATAATGCGCCACCTCAAAACAGTTCATTTTCAAGAAACAAATCACCTCTTTACTTTATCTCCTAAAAAAAGAACTCTTGAGTTCACCAAACTGAAAAATAAAGGTATTGAAAAATATAACTACTTACGTAAAAGGGAAGACGGGAATTTTCCTATAATGACCAAAAGAAAATGCTCCTCTGAAGATGTGATACAATGTGCCAACTGTTATGCTTTTATCCTCAAATCAAATTCTTCGAGACACAAATGTGTCGCCAAAATGAAGACTAATGAATTCAACAGATTGGATGATAAGGGCCAATCGGAATACTCGAAACTGATCAGTACCTTACGCAATGATGAATTAGGTAAATTAATTAGAGATTCCGATTGGATGTTGCGAATTGGGAAGCAGTACTTCGCAAACGTGATGAATGAAAGAAAACCTTTCGAAACGGCCCAATCAGAAAATTAAGGTTGGCAGAAAAGCCATTATGGTCGGGCTGCCGTACCCAATATGGTTGCCAATATAGGTGCCAAAAGTCCGCTTTGCCAACCATAATTACGGTTGGTAAGCCAACCATACGCCGCCTATATATGAGTGACGTGCCAACCATACTCCGCCTATACATACATAGACGGGGTATGGTTGGCTCACCAACCATAATTATAGTTGGCTAACCAACCATAAGTATGATCGGCAAAGCGGACTTTTGGCACCTATATTGCCAACCATATTGGGTATGGCAGCCCGACCATAATGGCTTTTCTGCCAACCTTAATTTTTTTTGGTTGGGTATTGGATTAAATGAAAATATATAAAGTATTATTTATTAAGAGGATATTAAAAGCTGTGAAATAATATTTACAAAGATATATTTAACACATGAAATATAGCTGCTAATTATATGGAATAGATGTATTATGAAATGCCACAAAAATAGACATCCATGGGTTAGACTTAAGACCTACACAGTCAGTCTGCTTACCCATGGATAAGAGACTTACACAGTCAGTCTGCTTACCCATGGATAAGAGACTTACACAGTCATTCTGCTTACCCATGGATAAGAGACTTACACAGTCAGTCTGCTTACCCATGGATAAGAGACCTACACAGTCAGTCTGCTTACCCATGGATAAGAGACCTACACAGTCAGTCTGCTTACCCATGGATAAGAGACCTACACAGTCAGTCTGCTTACCCCTGGATAAGAGATCTACACAGTCAGTCTGCTTACCCATGGATAAGAGACCTACACAGTCAGTCTGCTTACCCATGGATAAGAGACCTACACAGTCAGTCTGCTTACCAAAGGATAAGAGATCTACACAGTCAGTCTGCTTACCCATGGATAAGAGACCTAAACTGTCAGTCTGCTTACCCATGGATAAGAGACCTACACAGTCAGTCTGCTTACCCATGGATAAGAGACCTACACAGTCAGTCTGCTTACCCATGGATAAGAGACCTACACCTGAGATTTCCTGAGATGAAGTTCCAACTGGTCCATCCGCCAGTCGAGGCCACGCTGATGCGCCACCCGTTCATGTCTGATGGTGAAGCTCTTTTTCGGTCACAATCACAATCACTTTATCAGTGTAGCTTCACAGTTCACAGTGCTCTGCACTGATCCACAATACTGTTGCTGACAGCCACTTGGTAATAATGAGGCAATATTGGTTTGTCCGGAATTCTCTCCAAGAAGCAATCCAACTTCCTCTTGAAACCCTCCAATTCGTGTCCAGGCTCTCTCAAATCCTTTGGAAGACAATTAAATAATCGAGGACCTCCAACAAACATAGAGGCCTCTTTCAGTGTTTGAATTCTTGCCATGGATCTATTATTAATGGCTGGCACACGGCAGAGTCTTCCCCTCCTGTCACTATCATAGGTTGTTATTTTGCTTGGCAGGTGAATATTTGGAACCAAACCCTCAACAATTTTCCAAACATATATTATTCTGTACCTCTCTCTACGCCTTTCCAATGAGTAGAGCTTTAAATCTCTCAACCTCTCCCAGTAATCTCTCTCCGCAAACCCAGAGATCCTGTAGGTGAAAGTGCGCTGGACACTCTCCAGCTTACGTATCAATCCTATTGCCTTAGGAGACCACAGCTGACAACAGTATTCCAATAACGGAAGGACCATACTCTTGAATAAAGTTAGCATAAGGTCCCTGTCTCTCGTCCTAAAAGACCTCAAAATCCAAGCCACTTGCTGTCTACTTTTCTTCACCACTGCATCTATATGATCGCTAAAAGTTGAATCATCCTGCATTAGAATACCAAGGTCTCTCACCACCGGTTTCCTCTCAATTTGCGTACCGTCTGTAGTGATGTAATGGCGATTTTCTATTACATCCTGCCTTGGCGAATAGGTTACGAGCTCAAACTTCTCGCCATTGAATCTCATATTATTTTCCGTGGCCCACTCATATACTCTCCGCAAATCTTCCCTTAAAAGCTCCACATCCTCGTCTTGACCGATATATTTCATCAATCTTGTATCGTCAGCGAAGGACGTAACGATCGTATTTGTGACCTTTTCATCAATATCTTGGATATGGATTAGAAACAAAACAGGTCCGAGCACTGATCCCTGTGGAACGCCACTAACCACATCTGTGAGCCCCGATTTAGCTCCCTCCACCACTACTAGTTGTTTTCGTCCAACTAAGAAAGCCCTCAACCAACACAACAGCTTTCCATCCAGTCCAGTTGCCTTTAACTTCCTCAGAAGCACAGTATGGTCAACTTTATCGAAGGCCTTAGCAAAGTCGAGATAGACCACATCCACAGACAGTCAGTCTGCTTACCCATGGATAAGAAACTTACACAGTCAGTCTGCTTAACCATGGATAAGAGACTGTGTACACAGTCAGTCTGCTTACCCATGGATAAGAGACCTACACAGTCAGTCTGCTTACCCATGGATAAGAGATCTACACAGTCAGTCTGCTTACCCATGGATAAGAGACCTACACAGTCAGTCTGCTTACCCATGGATAAGAGACCTACACTGTCAGTTTGCTTACCCATGGATAAGAGACCTAAACTGTCAGTCTGCTTACCCATGGATAAGAGACCTACACAGTCAGTCTGCTTTCCAATGGATAAGAGACCTACACAGTCAGTCTGCTTTCCAATGGATAAGAGACCTACACAGTCAGTCTGCTTACCCATGGATAAGAGACCTACACAGTCAGTCTGCTTTCCAATGGATAAGAGACCTACACAGTCAGTCTGCTTTCCAATGGATAAGAGACCTACACAGTCAGTCTGCTTACCCATGGATAAGAGACCTACACAGTCAGTCTGCTTTCCAATGGATAAGAGACCTACACAGTCAGTCTGCTTTCCAATGGATAAGAGACCAACACTGTCAGTCTGCTTACCCATCGACATAGCAAGGCAGAAGGAAGAGGAAAGATACAGAGGAAAGCTAGAGAAAAAAGAGACGCTAAATTAAAAAAACTACAATATAACAAAAAGAAGGCCTACCCAGAAGATAGCATCGTGATAACAAGTTGGGTGACCGGCAAAAATGTTTACAAAAACCCCTAGTCTGATAATCAGACCCCCGCCCTCAACCACATAAAAAAGGTACAATATTCTACATGAGATTTGAAAAGCCTACCAACAACCTAGTATCATAACTGAAATTCAACCTGCTATTTACATATGAATTATACATATTAGCTATGTAAAGTCACTTCAGAAAAAATGGTAGGTAGGGCTGTAAAGAATCCTACCATGTAGCTAACTAGGGGAGAAGTTAGCTACATGGACAAAACAGAGTTCTAACAATACCATCAGGGTATCCATCGTGACACAGAGTGAATTGCACTGACATCACCAGAGTGAATTGCAGTCACAGCATCAGAGTGAATTGCAGTCACAGCACCAGAGTGAATTGCAGTGGCAGCACCAGAGTGAATTGCAGTGGCAGCACCAGAGTGAATTGCAGTGGCAGCACCAGAGTGAATTACAGTGGCAGCACCAGAGTGAATTGCAGTGACATCACCAGAGTGAATTGAGACAAGAGAAGAAGCTGAAATAAGATTGTCAGATGAAAATCAATATTTCAATACAGGAATATGTTCAATTAATTTTGCTAATTACAAAAAATGTCATAGTTTGTAGTAATCATTTCGGAAATGTTGTGTTACATAGCTGGCAAGAAAATTTATTAAGAGTATTTATTTATTCATCTATTTATTTATTAGGTGTAAAATGAAAATTTTATAGATTAGCTATTCGGCCTATATAGGCAAATTTTCATTTCGTTTGTAGTTCTCAATAAAAATTAGTTCATTCGACAACTTACATTGTAGTGTACACATTCAACTTCCTGCCACCTTCCCAATCATAAACTCCTGATCGGCGCGGATTTATTTTTCTTCTTTAGAAGATGCATATGTGTGCAGATTTGATAGTACCTGGAAAGTGCAATACATAATTTGAAAAACGTCAATTCTTATTACTGATATCTGTGTAAAATGTTTGAACAATCGCATACTTTAGAAGTTTAGATGGACAAATAAGTTGGTAACATTCATTCATACTAACCTAACACAAATTTGAAGATCTTATGATCTCTGAAGATTAATTTACTACAGGAAATTCTCCATTTTCCAAACCCAGTCAGAAAGAATTGGAAGGCCAGTCTTTCAGGCATTGTTTTTTCCATCAGTTATCTCTCAATGATCTGCAGTGACCCAGACTTTAAAAGGAATAAGATTGAGAATAGAGATCTGAAAAAGATAAATGGTATGATTATCTCATGCCTAGATAATATTTATGTTAGTAGCTACTTCATGGATTCCAAATTGTTATTAATTAGTACCAGAGAGCTGTTTTTAGACAAACTGTCTAACTCTTCCACAGGGTTGGCAGGTATGAAGATTTTGGATGAACCATCCATTTTTCCAATTTGACAACATTGGTTTTTAACTGAACAATTTCCTCATTGTACCACCATTCACAACTTGAATCACTGTAAAGAAAATATTTTGAATTAAATTACATAAAATTGTCATAAGTATTTCCATACCAATAGCATGAGATTCAAAATTTATTTGTATCTAGCTATTCAATAAATAAATAGTTATTTTAATTTATCTTTGAAAGAATTGCAATGTATTATTAATTAATAAACCATAGAAATGTATTAACATTTACAAGAAAATTTAGAAAAAGAGTTACTGTTAACACTTGAAAGTTTCTTGAGTCTGGCTATTTTGTAAAGAATTTGTAATAATTTGATTCTCTTGCATAAATTTATCTTTTTTTCAAAGAATTTGAAAAACAAATGGCCAAATGAAATATTATGGATCAAGAACTCTCCATTTTAATAGTTATCTCCAAATAAGAAAAAATTTCTTTCCCATAAATCCAATTATTTTAATTTCTCTCCAAAATAACATAGCAGCATAGGAGAAAATAATATGCAATTAAGGGCCCAAAATGATTGTCAAACTCTTCAGGAAAATAATGAGCAAGCCATGCTTTATTGTTACCTGGAAAAATGCTGTTTAACAGCAGTTACAACTGCAGAGCCAGAGTGTTTCTTATGTCAACAATTTGAAATATCACTTTTCTGGGTGAACTTACCATAGCTTCATAGGCAGCAGAGCCAAACTAGTTAGGTAACAACAATACCAAGGATGAAATTCAAAATTAAAAGTTGCACACATAGGAATTGCTAGGTACTTGAATATACCTATGTCATTACTCACCAAAATTAAAATATATTGGCGAGTTTGTAACTTTGTGGCCACTTTGCATAATGTGTCTTCCGACTCGCAGAGATTTTAAGTCGAGAGAGTTAGAACTTAAGTAGGTACTCTCATGCTCTCCATAGCAGATTCAGAATCTCCCTCAGCTAAATTAAATTAATTAATGGTAACTGATAATTAGGTAGGTACTATGCCATGTTTCAGAGGCTGGAAAATTGTAAGCCAACTTTGGAGCCAAAATTTCACAAAAATTCTGAGCAAAGCCAATTTGGTTCATATTTTAAGATTTCAAGCCTCAAGCCAAAATTAACATGGAAACATAGGAATTAAATCAAAATTTTAAGCCAATTAGACATACTTATATGAGTTTTCACCTTTAAAATCTAATCCAATTAATTGAATAATTTGCTTTAACTAACATAGGAGATGGTTTGAGATGGTTTTGGAGATGGTTTGAGAGTTTATGAACCACACTAGGTACCTACCTACCTATTTTACTTAAGAGCTTAAGAGGAAGTGAAGAGAAGTTAAACTAATTAGGTAGTTAGGATGAAGTGCCTAACTAGTTACCTAAATTCTGGCACACTAGGTAATTCAATGACAGTACGGTACCTAACTGCGGCCTCTCAGGTAAACATCATAGCTTCAAATTAATATTAGGTATAATTTATATTACCAACCTAGGTACCTACTAATTTATTGCATTTGCCAAATTGCCAGTAGGCTGTACAGCCTACCTATAGGCTATAGCTATTGCACATCTTTTGGTATAAATGGTATCATTGGTATGCAACATTTCAATGAAAATTTGATTCAGAAGGTTTTAGAAACTTTCTTGAGAGAGTCGCAATCTGAAATTAAAGGGGACCCTAGTATATCTAGGTTTTTTATTTGCCCTAGTTAAAATAAGTAGGTACCTAGGTACTACCTTCCAAGTTAGCTGTTAGCCTGTTACTAACCGACCAATATTCTGCTGTAAATTCAATGAAATTGATAGATATCTAGTACCTACCTTTAAAAGATGCACCTGGATGCTTAAAGCAACTTAAGAAAACTTACCGTTAACAACAGTTTCTTCTTCCATAAGGTACCTAGGTAGCTAGCCTAACTTAGCTTCGTTTTCAATATTTGCTCAAACAGTTCAATAATTAGATGATTGATCAAAGATTACCTAACACCCAACAGGGCTACCAATACCCAACAGGGCTACCAACATCATATTTTTATTTTGAAAAAGGAAACTACATAACAGAAAAATAATTAACCAAGTAGCTACGTAATAAGAGCAATTATCAGTAATGTAAATCTGACAGTTTTATTTTTCATATGATCAATATTGGCATATGATCATCAACTGTACCTAATTTTCTTATTTTCAGAATAAAATAATTGGTAGGAGGCTACCAAAATTATTAAATGTCTTGAAGAATAATACCACCACCCATCTAATTAATTAGCTGATATGTGAAGGGTTCTCAAACTTCATATAATTTCAATTATCATAGTTATAAGTATTTAAAGTGGTAAGAAAAAGTGAGATGGTTGATCAGTTCCTATCGGGCACAGATATGAGTGGCTGACTTGGTTATTCGTATGCATCATGCATACATGCATGGGTGTGTAAATGCGGCTAGATAACAATTTAATCGTATATTGAAAAATTATGTAAGATTTGTTTTTCGTTCGTAGTTCCATCTACGAGGCATTAACTTCAATATTGAGACAAATTATTGCCGCAATAATAAATTTTAATTTTAAAATAGGATTAATCTAAATTAAAATTAATTTGAAATATCCGTTTTAAGCAAATTAATCGACACATTAATTAACACATCCCAATAAACAAAATACAATGAAATACACAATTTTTTAATCAATATATTATATATGTTATCAATGAAAATTATGAAATTATCGATTTGGAAAATTTAGAAATAGCCATATCATCGAAACATGAAATTAATTTACCAAAAATTTACAATGTGAAATTACTGCTTCAATTTCGCGTTACTAGTTTATGCTTCCTGAATTATTATGGTATAAATATTGCATAAAGTTCCTAATACATAATGCTTATATATTTAAGTGCCTATATAGTTAAATCAATAAACATGCTTGCTTGATTGGTATATAGGTACTCTGCAGCCAAGCTATATAGGGAGATATGCTCAAAATATTCATGTGTAACAGTTATAGAAAGTGGTATGTACTACAAAAAAAGTTTGGAATTGCTCTCAGAAGAGAATTACTATATTTCAAATTATAACAAACCTACTACTTCGATCTTACCTTGATATAGGTAGGTATAGTATATTGTATGCATATTCAAATAATGTAAAATATATATTTTCAACTATAAGCGGGAAGCGCAACTGTACCTATTATGGTTGATTATGGTTGCGATGCCGCTTATATTTTCTTGGGCGAGGATGCCGCTCATAATCTCCTATAATATTTATGATTTATTTTATAGGCGGGCAGTCCGATTATATTATGGTCGATTTATGGTTGCAGTTCCCGCCTATATTTTATGAGCGAGGATGCCGCTCATAATCACCTATATTCTTTGAATTGGCGGGGATGCCGCTCATAATCTCCTATAATATAACCTCGCCAACCATAGCCACTCATAATACAACCTTATTTTTCTGACTGGGGGCCAAAAGAGTTAGAAAGCATTTGCGAGGATTAGCATTAATTTTTGGTAAATTCAAAGAACAAGTCAAAGGCCAAGCCAATCTTATTGATATGATGACAGTGGGAAAAATTGAAATTTTAACTGATATCATAGAAAATATTTGTGAGGAACAGAAAAATCAGGTGCTATATTATTATGAAATAATAAGGTGTACTTGTGACATCGCCTCAGTTCTCACCACAATAGACGGAGAGAAAGATTTAACAGTAAAACTGAACGAATTCCAAAAAACATCCAATATGTTCTGGAAATCAAGAAGGAAGAAGGCACTAGATTCCATCAGTATCAAGCGTCAAGACAAAACTAGAGTACCTGCAAATATTCCTGCTAAAGATATATTATGCGAATTGGTACGATCTGTAACAAATGAATTACAGACGTTGCTAAAATATGGAGAAGAATTGCCTGCTGATGGGAAATCCTACATCAAGGTAGGATCACACTGATTCACGCATTCAATGTGTATAGTTGTAAATATCATTTCACTTCAGTGAGAAAAGTGTAACTTTTAATAATTAATATTAATTTTTCATTATAGCGTAAAATTAGAAGTGGGAAATAAATTTTCTTATAGATGTATATGTTAATATAAGAAAAGTAATTTTTTTAGCGAACTAAATCAAACTTGTTAGCTAATCTATTCTTCATTTTAGCTATTCAACATAAATGTCTTTTCAGATTCGACGTCTGATGTTTGCATACTTGACTCTTAAGAATGCAAGGAGGGGGGAAGAAGTTTGCAGACTTACAACTGAACACTGCAGAAGAGGAATAGCGGGTACTTACACAAACACCGAACATATAGTAAAACTGTCTGATGCACATAAAAACATCCTCAAAGATAATTTGATCTTCTATGTCCCAGCCAAAAATGGCAAAGAGAATGCAGACATTGTGGTCAACCGTGAATATGGTCGCTTTTTTGAATATATGATTAATGATAATATCAGAAAATTATCTGGAATCCCAAAAGAAAATAATTTTGTATTTGCATCTTTAAACAGCACTAACCACAGCTCAGGGTGGCATGATCTAGACTTTGTGTGTACAAAATATGGAGTTGGTTCTATTAATGCGACAAAAAACAGGCATTTAGTCGCCATGATCATGGAGGGAGCCAACTTAACTGAAAAAGAGCATGGAAGTCTGCTCAAAATCTTCAGCCATTCGAAAGACATCCATGAAACCATATACAGATGTCCACCAGCGCTCAATTCTATCATCATTGCGGATAAGATGCAGAAGGAAATTACCTCTACGTCTATGGACCAAGAAAGTGGAAATACTGAGAATTTAAATGAGGAGAATCTAAATGGTACGTAAATGTAATGTAATGTGTCTTATGACTCTTTATCATCCTGTAACATCAATCTTCTCTCAATATTCACGGATTACATTAATATCCAGAGCCCATGTGAACTAGTAGGGTATGAATGATATGATTGCGGCGGTTATTTATTTCTAATTTCTTGTACTTGAATTCATTCAGGTTTATCATTTTTGATCTCTAATTGTAGTTATAGACATTTAAAGATAGTGCTAGAGTTATGCTCTTTAACTACGAGGTCATAAGATTTGTGTGTTGAGTATGAACTATCATATCTTCATTTAATATTCAGGGGATCAGTGATATTTTTGTTACTTTTTACACTGTAGCTTTTCTGCTTGAATAAGACCTGTCAGTGAATGGTGATTGTAAATCAAAACCATGGGTCAGATTAGTGTTTCGTACAAATCTTCAAATACTCATAAAATTATTGACATCTATCAAGCTGCTCTCCTGTGTAATTTCTATTCAGAGATCCCTTCTATAATTTCACCTTTGATGACTGAAACGGTCTTAAAATACACGCCACATTTAATTTACATCAAATTATTTTGACAGATTTGGAAAGCTATTTCGCCATGGAATTACCGCTTCGAAGAGAATTAGACGATCCTTCTCCGAGCTATGAAACCAGAGAAGTAGACGATCCTTCTCCGAGCTATGAAACCAGAGAAGTAGACGATCCTTCTCCGAGCTATGAAACCAGAGAAGTAGACGATCCTTCTCCGAGCTATGAAACCAGAGAAGTAGACGATCCTTCGCCGAGCTATGAAACCAGAGAATTAGACCATTCTACGTCAAGTGATGAGACATTCCACTCTTCTGAGAGAGATTGCGTCACCCCCAAACGTAAGAGAATGAAATTCTCAGATCGAGAAAAAAAAGTTCTAAAGGATAAATTCCATTTCTATATAAATGATCGTATAAATGAAAGTCCTAGGCCTGTATCAAAAAATATAGTTCCATTAGTAAAATCAGGTGTTCTCCCTTCACTCAGGAATTTCAGTACTCCACAGAAGGTACACAAGGTTCGAACTGCGATATATAATTATCGTCGACTAAACAAACAATAAACAAGCTCATTCCAATGAATACTATATTTAAAACTTTCTGTAACCTAATTAGAATATGATTCCCGAGTAATATTTTCCAAGGAGAAAATTATGTTCCTAAAACTAAAAATTGTTTGGTACCATTAGAAAATGAAGGAAATTTAATTATTTTTTATTGTTGTTTATTCTTATACAATGTTCTTTTTTCTTCTCAATTTTGAAGAGTTTATAAATTTAATTACTTAAAGGAAGGTTAGAGATGCCGTTTATTTTGTTGTGGTGCCCAGGGGCTCTAACTTGTAACTGTCTAGTGAATGGAAGACCCCGATCTGTTGTAATTTGGATCATGAAATACTTTTTTTTCATTTATGAAATGTTTATCATTTTTTGAAAGAGATTTATATTAAAAATATGTATCAATTTTCTTTCACTGAAACTTCAAAGTTTCAGTGATGATTTAAATTAAACTTATATTAAAAATATACATTTGTTTTCTTTTAGCACCCAGGGACTCTAATCAAGGCAATCTATCAAGGCTGGTACATTCTGGCGTTTACAGTTTGAACAGCTGATTGCCGAAATCATAACAAAGCGCTACGCTAACATTTATTTAGATAGGAATAAATAGAAAAAAAACTGGTTGAGTTTTCCTTTGACTTATTTTTTTATAGTTAAGAGTGTAAATTTGATTTACAATTTTTACAGTGTATTCTCTAAAATCTCTGCTATCGATTGCCAGATTTCTTTTCGATAAATAATTAGGTTTAAAGGTAAAAATATTATATGGAATGTATTTATCTAGAATTAGTGAATATTGTTTACATTTTGTTAAATCCGATAGCTATTGATTAAAGAAATTATGGTTTACCCACTGATCAAGTTGTGATTTTGTTATGATACCTGTTCATTTGAAAGAATAGAATAGAAGTACTCAGTGAAATACAGCCCCAAAACCAACTCTGTTACAAAATTCAAATTCTCTTTCACAACCTCCTATCATCCAACATTGAAATAGCAATCATATGGATTCCAGGTCATAGCGGAATTCCAGGTAATTAACTAGCAGATCAGGAGGGCAAACAGGCAGCAACCAGAAACCCAGAATTTATACCTTGTCCCCATACCGACTGGACCCCTCTTATAAAAAGCAAGCTAATTTCACTGTGGAAAATACAATGGAACAAAAGGAAATCGCATTTCAAATCAATAGTAAATGAACCATCAAAATCAAAAATTCTGAACTAGGCAAGGAAGGAAGGAGTCATAATTAACAGATTCGTCTTTGACATATCAACTTCACTAACAGCTATATAATGAGTGAGTCTATTGCCCGAAATGTTCCACCATGTCCATGGTGTGACAATGAAGCATATCTTCCTAGACTGTACCGAACTAACCATCGCAAGAAGCACCATCCTCAACCCTACCAACATCAACTCTCTTGGGAGAGGATATCAACCCTTCTCTCATTTTCAATTTTCTTAAATCCCTCAGAATATAAAATAAAATTTAGTGGTGAGTGATGCCCTCCTCTCATCTAGATATTCAAAATATACTACCATTTAGTTCCATATATAGGTTAAATATCCTGTTATATCAATATGAATCCATGTAAATCCCTAAAGCAGCTGGTTGCCTCGGTAGCTTGCTGCCAGGGAAAAAAGAAACTCATTTTGTAACCTACATGACTAATAAATGGGGGACTTTCCCTGAAGTAGTTCAGTTGTCTAATAAATAAATAAAAAATACTTATAGGTGTTGTAGGTAGACAATTTTTTAAGATATTCTCTACAAGCACATGCTTCAATCATATGTAAATATTTGCAAATGTACATGATCCTGTCTTGAGCTGTGAACCTGATTATGCTTAGATTGAAGTGAAATACAGTTGAAGATCAACCTAACATTTGTGGAGAAAGTCCTAAGTAGTAGGTAGACAGTTTGTTATATAGCTATACCCTTGAATTTTAGTATTATTGGCTTTGAATAACATCCGAATACTGTCTGTGGTGAAATGGAGAGATGACTTGTCACCAGACTCCGAACTGTTTTAATTTAATTATGATTTTGTTACCATGTTTATCAGTTTTTTAACGCTACTTGCAGTTTTAGAGGATAGCGCTAGGATTCTGCTCTTCAACCACGAGGTCTTAGATTTTGTGTTAGGTAGACTTCATTTACCGTTACCCCTTCATTTTCCTCTTAGATTTTTGGTTACGTAGGCACCGTAGGCTTCATCTATCACCTATTCATTTTCCTCTTCCATTATTACCAAAAAAATAGATATTGAATGAAACTTGAAGTTATGCATTCTTGAAGAAAAATGAATTAAAACTTGCTGTCCTCATACCGTGTGAATTTGTCATTCACTTACCTTTTTAGAATTTGAAATTCAAAAATAAAGTTCAATGTTATCTATAGGGTTGTGACATTATGCATTTCCAAATATGCAGTATATGCACTGGGAAATATACTGCATATGCAACAGGTTTTATGCTTTTTGAGAAAACTCATATGTTTTGCAGATAAAACATATGCACTTAAAGATAATGGATATAAGAAAAGGCATATGCATTTGAAACTGAAAGGAAGGCAATATATGCACTTCCAGCTGTTTATATCTGGTGGGAGGTTGAACAAACCCCCTAATTTATTTGTTATACAGGGTGGGGCGTAAGTTTGGAAGCAAATGAAAGTGCATATTAAAAATATATTTAATAATTTACAGTTATGTATTATTACATAAGGGTTTTAAGAATTCAAAAATCATAAATTTATTCAAAATGTCCCCCCTTGTTTTTAATAACAGCCTCAAATCTCCTCCGAACTCCTACTACTGCGGCACGCAACTGTTCTTGTGAAATTTCCTTCCAAGATCTCTGGAGCGAACGCTTTAAATCATCCACACTGCGATGGAATTTACCACAGGCCTTTGATTCAAGAATGGACCATACCGAAAAGTCCATAGGATTAACATCTGGGGAGCAGGGAGGCCACATTTCTTTGGACCAAAACCGTGGAAGATGGTCATAGCACCAGTTTTGAGTGACATTTGCAGTATGTGAATTTCTTGCTGAAATGTCCATAGAGTGTCCTTACCGAAGTGATCCTTAGCTGACTCCAACATTGGCGTCAAAATATTCTCAATATAACATTTAGCATTGATTTTGGCGCCTTGTTCCACAAAAATCAAAGGAGATCTCCAAGTTTCTGAAACGGGGGCCCAGACCATTACTGAAGCAGGTTTCATGGTTCTGTGGACAGTTTTTTGGTTGTATGGGATGTCTTTTGCACTTTTACCAATTATTCTGTCATTCCTCCGGTTGTGAGCCATTTCCACTGTGAAAATTTTTTCGTCAGACCAAACAATTTCACCAGCCGTGCCAGACTTCAATTCTCTCAGAAGTGCTTTGCTTCTCTCAAATCTCTTTTTCTTTACAGCTTCTGACAGAGTCTGTCTCTTTTGGAGGTGAAAGAACACATCTTTAGGTCTTCTTTGACAACTCTTCTCATTGTTCCGGGACTCACATTAGCTGTTTTGGCTAACAATCGTATTGACCTTTTCGGGTTCCTCCTGATCTTCTCTCGGGCACATTTTATCAGTTGTTTGGTGCGTTGTGAACGTTGTCTACCACTTCTTGGACGATCAGTCAAGTCTCCTCTCTCATTAAAACGCTTCACACACTTCCAAACAGTCGATCTCGCTATTGAGAGAGTCTTTGAAATGACGGAATCTGACTTCCCGGCACGGTGTAAAGCAATAATAGCTTCTCTTTTGTCTGACATTTTTGAATTGACTAAATTTTTGTATGTAGTAGTGTCTCTACTAAAGTTCAAACCCTATCACCTGCTTAGGAACTTATTTTTAAGAATTATATTAATGTTTGAAAAATTGCTTCCAAACTTACGCCTCACCCTGTATACCTTTAGGTGTTCTATCATTTAGTTTTCCTAATAAATATGGTTTTAAATTTTGTTCAAAAATTAGAGAATATGGTTAACTATATGGCGCCATAAAGCTAAAAGTAACACTCACAGTAATGTAAATAAAGAATAAGATAAAAATAGAAACAGATTATAGACACAGGTGGTCAGTATGGCAATAGGACTTTTCCCCGCCGAATAAAATATCAGTAATTTAGGTTATTAAAGTATGATTTTGATAAAACACAAAATTTATTAGTAGAAAACACATTTTATTAACAAAATTTGATTCCCGTAATTATGTGCCCATATTATTCGTTCGATTTTAAGATTGTGCCTTCGTATTTTCGTATATAATTAGGAGATGCTACAAAGTACGAACATTATTGCAATACTAAGGGTTACCAAGTGTCGCAAGGTACTCTAAGCAACTTCGATTTGTTCAGTTAATTAAACTCTAGTTTTCTATATCGTGAATTTATTATTTTATTTTTCAGCTATACATAAAATGGCGATCTATTAATTACTCGTTCAAATTTATGCTTTTCCAGATCATTAATAAACTTAATTAATTTTTTTTTTAATTAATTTATTAATTACTAGAGCCCGGACAAATGCTCTGATTTATTCGTTGTAAATACCTATTTATTAATCTTAAAAGTGTATGCATAAGTCCTAGAATGTTGTATTAAGGTCCTAAAATGCCTTGATAGGTCCTAAAATGCAATTTTTTAGGTCCTTAAATGCCTTTTTTTTAGGTCCTAAAATGCCTTTTTTATAGGTCCTAAAAGTCCGGGCTCTATTCATTATCCATGAATCATTTTTATTAGATTTTATCATTTTGGGAGCGATTAGGTCGAAGGGCAAGGTCGCGAAAAGATTAAAATCATTTGAAGCGGTAGCGAACTTGCCATGGTATGCGCACCGAGTGCTGATTCTAGTTACGAATTTGAAATGATGGTCGGATTATTTTGTGATTTAATCATATTTCACGAACTGCCAAAATGAATTTCGGTAAAAATGATTAACGGTTTTTTCCATTCACTTTCAATTTTGTCACTAAGACAACTTCTGCATACTTGCACCTGCTTTATGAGTTGCTGTTCAGAAAAATGAAGATATTTCAATCAAAATTACATCAGCGATATTTTTGTATACAAAGTGTGTAACTAAGACAACTTCTGCATACTCACACCTGCTTTATGAGTTGCTGTTCAGAAAAATGAAGATATTTCAATCGAAATTACATCAGCGATATTTTTGTATACAAAGTGTGTAACTAAGACAACTTCTGCATACTCACACCTGCTTTATGAGTTGCTGTTCAGAAAAATGAAGATATTTCAATCGAAATTACATCAGCGATATTTTTGTATACAAAGTGTGTAACTAAGACAACTTCTGCATACTCACACCTGCTTTATGAGTTGCTGTTCAGAAAAATGAAGATATTTCAATCGAAATTACATCAGCGATATTTTTGTATACAAAGTGTGTAACTAAGACAACTTCTGCATACTCACACCTGCTTTATGAGTTGCTGTTCAGAAAAATGAAGATATTTCAATCGAAATTACATCAGCGATATTTTTGTATACAAAGTGTGTAACTAAGACAACTTCTGCATACTCACACCTGCTTTATGAGTTGCTGTTCAGAAAAATGAAGATATTTCAATCGAAATTACATCAGCGATATTTTTGTATACAAAGTGTGTAACTAAGACAACTTCTGCATACTCACACCTGCTTTATGAGTTGCTGTTCAGAAAAATGAAGATATTTCAATCGAAATTACATCAGCGATATTTTTGTATACAAAGTGTGTAACTAAGACAACTTTTGCATACTCGCACATACAAAGTGTGTAACTAAGACAACTTCTGCATACTCACACCTGCTTTATGAGTTGCTGTTCAGAAAAATGAAGATATTTCAAAAAATATAAGAATTATTGTGTAACGAAGACATCCTTAGGGCAACAATGTCTTACCATCGTTTTTCACAGCGTTCTCACAGCGTTTTCACAGAGATTTTGACTCTGAAAAATTGTTAAACTCATTTCATATGTATGCATGTTACGAAACGCTTTTGGAGCGTTGAAAACGCTCCAAAAACGTTTGTGTGACATGGCCCTTAACGTCCACCTGCTTTATGAGCTGCTGTTCCTATTTTCAAAAAGTAGCTATGATTATCTGATTATCTGATCAAATGATTATAAGGTGCAACTATGCAGAATACGTGTGAAACTATGCAGAATACGTGTCACAAAGCAGTGTGTTACTATAAACGAGTGTAACAATGCAGTAAATTAGGGATATATATATATATATATATATATATATATATTTTTTCTTCAAATTTTCATTCTGATTTCAAACAATTTTACCACTTCATTTACAAAATATAATTTATCTTATTCGTTACACCAACATATAAACACAAAATTTAAAATTAACATGCATACAACAAAAAAAATTAATCCTCTTAAAATTATTATATGAAATTTTATATTAATAAAATTCATAATTCATCCCATCAACTTAAATTAAATACATACAATTATTACAATTAAATTACATACAATTAAATACATACAATAATTCTCTTACTGAGAGCAAAGGAAATATTGTATTTTGAACAAAGAGTCGATTGATGTGTTTGTTTGACTTGCGTAAGCAAAAAAAATGTAAACATTTCTCTGAATCTTTGCATGTAACCGTGTTATATGTCACGTGTTCCTGTACTTCATGTTACATGTTACTTCGTGTTACATGTTACTTCGTGTTATGTGTTCCTTGTTTGGGCTACCTATTTGATGTTTATATTCAAATTTCTCATAATTTGATTTCCTGTTTAATGATGTTAATGAAATTATTCAATTAATTTGTTGTGAATTTTTCCAACTTAGTTAGGTAATTTATATTACTTGTTATCTTTTGATGTCCTAATTTAATTATAGCTTTGTTTTTTTTCACTTGTAATACTGTACCTGGTCCTATCCAATTTAATTGTAATTTATGTGTTTTTTGATGATTTCTAATTAATACTCGATCACCTATCTGTATAATTTTGTCTTTTCGTGTCTTATTGTGGTAAATTATGCGTTTGTTTGATTGATTAATTATGTTAGCTCTTATCTGATCTTGAATAAATATAGCTTGTCTGGCCTTAATTTTGACTATTGATTCTGATGTATCTAAATTGTAAATGTTATCCAAATTTTCTGCTTGAATATTTGGTGATAAATCTCGTCCAAAAAGAGCGTATGAGGGTGTATCCTTCAAGGACATATTGACCTGGTTGTTAATTGTGTTTTGGACAATATCGAGAAACATGTCCCAATTATTGTGATTTACTGTGGCTACATAGAATCTTAATAATTTGTTAATTCTCTGGTTATTACGTTCACAAATTCCGTTGGAATATGCTGAGTATGGTAATACCTCACATTTGTATATCTGATGTATTTCACTGAAAGTTCTAATTGCGTTAGACTTGAATTCTTTCGCACAATCTGACATTAACGTTTTGGGATATCCACAACGACTAAATGTTTTACTTAGACAATCAATTACTGTGTTAGTTGATTTGTCAGCTACTGCGTGTAATTCGTTATATCTTGTCAACATACATGTTATTGATAAAATGTATTTGTTGTTCGTGTCAGTTGTTATAAAAGGTCCTATAAAGTCAAATGAAACTGTTTCAAATGGTGTATTAGCTACTAGGGCAGACATTAATTTAATTGGTGTATCTAGACTTCCTTTAAGGATTTTGCAAACGTCACATCTTTTTATAAAAGATTCTATGACCGATCTTTCTTGAAAATGATAATATTTTAGTCGAAATTTAAATAGCGTATGAGCTAAACCACAATGAGTGTTAAAATGTATTGAATTAATTACTAAATTGATCATTTCATTTGGTATAACATAATTAACAATACTGGCTGCCCGAGTATCTATTTTCCGATGTCGATATAATATTCCGTCTAATATGAAAAATTCAGCTATGTTCCTAGATTTTCCTATTTATTTTTTATTTAATATGTCCATTATTTCCTTACAAGCAAAGTCGTTTGACTGTGCAATCTTTAGTCTGTTTAAAGTCCATGTTATGTCTTCATGTTTAGGTATGTAGTTCAGAAATGGTTTTTCTTAGTTGATTTTATACAATTTAGATGGATCTGATTCTTGTTCGTTTTCTGAGTCTGTTTCTGATTCACTGTCATTGTTATTAATAATTTGTGGTACATTTAACTTAGCCCTCGATCTTGTGGTTGCTATAGAATTTTCAATTGAGCTACAACTTTCATTAGATGGTGTTAAAAGTTCACATTCATCTATTGTTTCTTCTGTTAAAGGAGTTAATCTACTAAGGGTATCTGCTACCACATTTCTCTTACCTTCAAAATATTTGATGGTACACTCAAATGTTTTAGCCTCGATTGCCCACCTGGCTAACGCCGTGTCTAATGGAAGTTTATTACCAAAAAATGCGCATAAGGGTTTGTGATCAGTTAAAATAGTTATAGGATACCCTAGACATAGATATTGAAATTCCTTTAAAGCTAGATGTATTGCAAGAAACTCTTGTTTAGTCGTGGAGTACCTTTTTTGAGTAGAATTTAATGATTTACTGAAATATGCTATGGGTCTTAATGTTTTGCTTTTGGTCGAATCTGGTTGTAGCAGTGCTGCGCCAACTCCGATATTTGAGCTGTCAGTAAATAAATAAAATGATCTGGAATAATTTGGATGAGCTAAAACCGTATCTGATGTCAAAATATTTTTGAGACTAGTGAAGCTAGCCTCACATTCGTCAGTCCAGTCAAATTTAGTGTCCTTCCTTAATAGTCTATATAATGGGTCGGCTTTCTGACTAAATTTAGGTACGAACTTACGAAAATAATTCGCAAGCCCTAAAAATCGCTGAAGTTGTTTTACATCTGTTGGTCTAGATGTTTCTCTAAGTTTTTCGTTTTGGATACATCGGATGCCGTCAGTAGTGACTCGATGTCCAAGAAAATTAATTTCGTGTTTAAAGAATTCACACTTCTCTAATTTTAATCTCAAATGAGCGTCGCGTAAATTCATTAGCACTTGGCCAATATCATTTAAATGTTGTTCATATGATCGACTAAAAATTAGGATGTCATCAATAAATACGAAACATAGTTTCCCTAATACATTACTTAACGCTTTTGTCATTATTGCTTGAAATACTTTTGGACTATTGACATAACCAAATGGTAGCTTTCTGAACTGCCACTTCTTACCATTTACCGCAAATGCTGTAAGTTTTTTAGATTCTTCGGAGAGTTCCACCTGGTGAAATGCGCTCCTCAGATCTAAACTAGAAAATATCTTTGATCCACCTAAAGATCCTAACATGTCGTCAACTCTAGGTAAAGGAAATCCTTGTATATGGACACACTTATTTAATGATCTGAAATCTATTACGGGTCGTATTTCCCCATTCTTTTTATGAACCACTATCACCGGGAAGTTATACTCGGACATTGAAGGTTCTATTGTTCCTTCCTTTAACATTGATTTATTAACTTCTTCAAGTTGTTCTTGAAATTTATGTGGTATTCTATACGGTATTTTGTTGATAATTATATTAGGATCTTTCAATATTATTGTGTGTTTACATATACTAGTAGTCCCGATTTCTTCGTCATTGATCGTGATTACGTCTCTGAAGTTATTTAGTAACTGCGTCATTTTGTCTTCATACTCTGACATTCCACATGATATGTCAGCATTAACTAACCTTCTCAGTGCTGATGGCACTGTCTGAGAATTGTTTTCTTCATCAGCACTTAATGTGCTGTCACGGCTTCTATCAGCACTTCCGTCACGTGATATTTTACACTTCATATCTCGGTTGCCATGCGTTGCAACTAATGGCTCTCCATTAATTCCAACTGCATGTACCTTTGACTTTTCATAAATTAGTTCAGGGGTAACGTTTCGTTCAAATGGCTTTGTTTTTTCGTCACTCAACACGTTTCCTAATCTAGATTTATGAGTCCTATTATTTAAACACTCCGATATAGTCGCTATATTTACTTCGACTTGCTCTTCGTACGTCTGGAGGTTTCCAATTATCATAATGTCCCTTAATATGATATCACTGTCCGTCGGATTCATTACGAAAACTGGGCATATTGACACTTGATCTCCCTCTTTTTTATGTCTTCGATTTTTATTAGTGTTTCGGCTATCACTAAACCACTATTGAAACTTCGTTTAGCTATAATATAACTTCCTGCTTCGTTGTTTTTGACAAATCCATACAATATTTGTACGCTGTTTGCCTCAACGACTTGGCTATTTATATGAACATTCCCGTTCTTCTCGCGTTTTTTATTTTTATTCCTTGACTTCGTTTTTACCTCGGATTTCATAACCTTCGTTTGCCCTTTTTGTTGAGGTTTAACCCTTACTTTCGCTATACTACTGCGGCTGTTTGTTCGTTCGTTTATTTGTCTTTTCAACGTTCTTCGTTTTGACCTATTTGAAGTAAGGACCAATTCTGATATTAAACAATCTGTGCTTAATAGTTCTTTAGTAGCTATTCTACGTTTTTCCATAAACGGAATTTTTTCTTCACCTAATTTCAATATTTTCTTATCAAAATCAATTTGCGCGTTCGTTAACACGTCCCTTCCTAATATTACATCATATGGTAAGCTGTTGTTTTGGATTAGTAAAGCGTTTACTGTTTGATTTTTTGATTTTGACACTAATTCAAATTTTATTTCACCTTTTACCTCGGAACGTCCGTTTATGCCTTTAATAGTTACGTTTGATTTTATTATGTCCTCGTGACTCGCCTTGTAATTAAAATTACGACTGTTTACAATTGTCCTCTCGCTTCCTGAATCTATTAAAGCTTCCCAATCAAATTCTTTACTATGTAAAATTATCGTTGGCTTAGAAGTCCCTTTTATCGTATAATGACAGTCCGTCAATCCGCTTAATTCATCCTTATTTTTTACTAATTGAACTGTTATATACGTTTCGCTCGTTTTTTTATCCTCAACGCTTAACTCTTCTTCTTTTAATAAATCGAACTTATTTTTACATTCACAATAATTTTTTGTGTTGAGTGACGAGTTACTTTTACCATTGAATTTGACGTGCACTGGATCTAATTTGTTCATGTTCAATTCGCATGCGTACACGGAGTTACCGACCGTTTTCACGTGAATCATACCTGGTTTTTTACTTGTGTTTGTATTTACATGTTTTTGCGAAAATCCTTGCTCTGTCCTTGATTAAATGGTTGTTGAGCTCGGCATTCTCTACCTATATGACCTATTTTGTTGCAGCGGTAGCACTTAATTGTATCACTGTTAATGTGGGGGGTAGGGGTAGGGTGGGGGTTATTAGTGTTGTGTCCATATGCTCTGCCTGTGTGATTGTATTTGAATCTGCTTCTGCGTGCAAACCTACCTGCTCTGTTTCTTGCATTATATGCGTAGTATGCTTCTGCATCCTCCTGCATATCCTCGTGAATATTGCCTTGATTCTCACCCTCAGTTTTTTCTATCAAAAAAGTTTCTGTGTCATTGAAATTCTTCTTTGGTATTAGAATTTTTTTGTCATGTGGCAAAGATCTTATTTTCTTTGTTGTAGCAGACAGTAAATTAGCTGTTGTCTTGAAAGGACCTTCAATGACTCCTTTGATGATACTTGGGTTGATCTGTGGACCCAATATTGTTAGATACATTGATGTATTCATAAGATCTTTTGCGTGCTTTTTTAATCTGCGTGTGAATGATTCATCGCTTTCAGTTGCTGTCCTTATTGGAAATTGGGCGTTCATTGTGTCGTCATTTAAAATAAACTCTGTGACTTCGCCTATTTTTTCCAATGTACTTAAAATGTCACTGGCAGCTGTAGTTTCATCCTTCAATTTATTTGTGTATAATTCATGACATACATTGTAGATACCCTTGCTGTCTTTCTGCACATATATGTCTTCTAGTACTGTGCATATTTCTTGGTACGTGCTATCTTTAAATGTTTTACCGTTAACAACGTTATTAACAGTAATTTGAAAATCTCCTAGCTTGCAATCAGCGCTCCTGAAAAGTATCTTTTTTTTCTATGTCATCTTTATCCCCTAAGCTGGATATATGATTATTTAATAGGCTTAGGTGTTGTTTAAACGTGTTCTTTTCCTCGAAAGCTGGATCTTCTGGCCTTCTTCTTCCTCGGAATATCGGCAATGAATCAGAATTAATTATTGTTGTACTTCTGCTCTTAATTATCTCTTGGAGTTGAGCTTGTGTTAATTCAACCGACATTTTTTCTTTCTTTGTTTGTTTCTCTTCCCTATGTGTGTTCTCTTTCTGTTCTATGTGTGTTTCTTTGGGGGGTGTTTTGGGGGATGTTTTGGGGGTTGTTTTGGGGGGTGTTTTGGGGGGTGTTTTGTTCTGTTTAGTTTTCTGTATTCTAGGCTTAGTTCTTCTTCCAGATCTAAGTTCTACAGCTTCAGCATTAATCGCTTCGTCTTCTGAAGTTGGCATGTGTTTCCTATCCTAATGAAGTAAGTGTTATTGTGTACTTAAACAAGTGTAGTGCACGTGTAATCACAAATTACTAAAAAGAAAAAAAATAATAGGCTATCCAAAAAAATAATCCTTCAATCATTTAAAATAATCATTCAAATAATAAATAATAAATAAAATATTATTATTCTAACATAGAGCAATATTTGTTAAATCAATAAATATAAAATATTTATACCGGTCAATTAATAACGACACTCAGCAATTCAAAGCTAAAAGAAATGCATGCACACATACATCCTATAATTATAACTGCTGCAGTTATGATTAATTATTACCTTCTGCTTATTGCTTATTCACCAACAACAACTCTTGACTAAACAGAACAGATTTATTCACCACTGACTAAGTTCTAACACTTAGATCTTATTCTGATCGCTTCAGAAATGAGACTGAAAAATCAAGGATGACATTACAATTATATGTTATACTCAACTTCCGGTTCCATGTACAGTGGGTCCCGCTTATCAGGTTTTGTCGTTGATTTTTGCTCTGATGTTAACTGTTATGGTGTTAACTGTTAACTTGTTAACTGAATGTTCACTGAACGTTGTGCACTGAATGTCATGCACTGTATGTTAACTAAAAGTTCACTGAATGTTAATTATTCACTGAATGTTGTGCACTGAATGTCATGCACTGTATGTTAACTGAATGTTCACTGAATGTTAATTATTCACTGAATGTTGAATGTTCACTGAATGTAGCAGTTTGAATAAATACTTTTCAGATGTAGTATTTAAACAAATTAGACTCTCATTTTCTGGTTGATTTACGGCTTTTTTGCATGTTGTTTATAATCGAATGTTTTCCATCACCATTCGCCAACGTGCAGTGCTTTACCCTTGTCGCTTCCTCCCTCCGTGCTTTCCAGTTTCTTCCAGAATTTTCCAGAATTTCCAGAATTTTTTTTTTTCTCAGACTGGTTAGTCTCGTTGATTGTCTCTGCTCATTCAGATTTCAAATTAGGCCATCTGTACTCTCCTTATCCTTCCGATAATTTTCGAGATGCCGTTTGCTTGACCTTGAGTTGAATTATCTTTATATTTTATCACAAAAACTGAACACATTAATTGAATCGTACCGTCATATAGGGTCGCAAAACCCGGTCTTGCTGTAATCTAGTACTCTCCAATCAGATGGTTAACTTAGTTTTTGGTAAATTACAAAGCTTTCAATCTTTTACTTTAGTAATTGAATTTCCGCACATTAAATTCGAATTACTTAATCACGCACCATACGGCCACCAATGTGACGTTATCAGTTTATTCCTTATAACGTTTCACTATTTGGGTTACGTGTGATAGGATCCTACTCTGTGTCTATTTTCAGATTCCTTTTTCTCAATTATCTCTTTCTACTAAATACTCATGGTACCATGCCCTAGAACCACCTTGCCAATATGGTTCCGACCTCAGGCCTCTGGTCCAAGCTTAACTGTATTTAGGGTAATGAAGTAATGTAATTAACACTTAAAGAGAATATATTCATTAGTCAAGCAAGGGTTATTACAAAGAGTATCTCCACTAGAACGCTCACAAGTTAATGTCTCAATAACTAAGGCTGGAGATAAGGTGTGTAGCTCGCGAGAGCAGATCGGTAACTGACTTGAATGTTACTTACTTACAATCATATAGGTTCGTGACGACAGTAATGCATACACAATATCTGTGTTTGCCTTACTACACTATTCCAAATTACCATGTAACAAACAATGCGTTTGTGGATCTGATGCATGATTTTTTAGAAGGAATAGGAAACTGGGGTATGTTGTCTATCATTGATTTCTATGTTACGCAAGATTTATTAACTTTGGAAACAATTAATGAACGCATTAGGCTTTTCCCATTACTTGATATTAAAAATAGACCACCATATGTAACTAAATCACTACTCATGAAAGGAGTTCTTTCTTTCAGTGCATCTGAAATGATGAATTTAATTTTCTACTTTTCTTTGATGGTAAGAGATCTCATCCCCCAGAATTGTAAAGTATGGATATATTATTTAAAGTTGAAAAGTTTACTTGATATCTTGTGTTCAAAATCTCTTACCAAATCTCATGCACCGTACATTTCCGTTCTGATAGAAGAACACCATTCTTTGTATACTGAACTATTTCAAAGGGCACTGCGACCAAAACATCATATCTTAACGCACTACCCGAGTTCCTTGTTAAGAGTCGGTCCTTTCGCGCATTACTGGAGTATGCGATTTGAATCTCATCACACTCTTCTCAAGTGTGTTGCAAACGTTGTAAAATCTAGAGTAAATTTATGTAAGAGCGTTGCTATCAGGCACATGTTTCTTTTTGCTAGTGAACTTTTCAAACTGAAGAATAATCCGTATTCTGATTTAGAAAAAGTAGGTGTTTTAGATGGGAATAATTGTTACACTTGGATTATTTGGAGAGGTATTAAGTTCATGAAGGGCTCTACAGTTTGGGTGGAGACCGATAAAAATACAGCTCTGCCAATATTTGACATTATTGAAAAGATAAAAGCAAAAGATGCTAATTGTATTATTTTTGAAGTACTGCTGTTCTCCACTGAATATTTAGATCAGCACTTTGATGCATATGTTGTTCTGTCTGGAATTGAGAGAGTAGAAATAGATATTGAGAACTGTTCACCTCCATTGATTGTTATATGTAGGAATAATGTGCTTTATGTTAATAATAGGAATATGTAGTTTTACTTTATTTTTTTTCTAATTTTGTATTTCACTCTTCATTTTTAGTTTTTTAAGTTTTCACCCTCTCTGTGAAAATAATTAATATTTCGGATATGATTATGTTATTTGATGATTTAAGATTATTTTCTATTTTAGTTTGATGTATATTCTATCTTAGCAATTTAACTTGTTTGTTTCGTAGCTACACGGTTGATATATTGTTCAATATATGCATTTACAACTTAACTAGTCTTATTTATCCCCCAATCGACAATACTCACCTTTAAGAAAGAGTTGTTAGTTATAAAGATTATGTCTTAGGAATGATGAACCATTATTATTAATATGAAGAAGTCTATAGTTTATAGCATGTACATACTGCTTTCATTAAATATAAAGAATCTGATATTTTATATACTAATCAGAAATAAAACAATGAAAAGATTTCTTTTATGTTTAGTACTTTTTTTCTAGGAAAGAAAGTCGAGATATTATATTTATTCTTCTGCATAATGTGCAATGATATTTATTATTTATCCTAAAGTAAAGAAACATTCAGTACTAATAATGAAATGGTTATCACGGAATAAATAAATTATTACTCCTAAATCTCTGCTAGATTTACGATAAATAAGCAATTTACTCGTTGCAAAGAAAATGTTTCTTTCTCCTAAATCTTTGCTAGATTTACGATAAATAAGCAATTTACTCGTTGAAAAGAAAATGTTTCTTTCTCCTAAATCTCTGCTAGATTTACGATAAATAAGCAATTTTATTTGTTGCAAAGAAAATGTTTCTTTCTCCTAAATCTCTGCTAGATTTACGATAAATAAGCAATTTACTCGTTGCAAAGAAAATGTTTCTTTCTCCTAAATCTTTGCTAGATTTACGATAAATAAGCAATTTACTCGTTGCAAAGAAAATGTTTCTTTCTCCTGAATCTCTGCTAGATTTACGATAAATAAGCAATTTACTCGTTACAAAGAAAATGTTTCTTTCTCCTAAATCTTTGCTAGATTTAGAATAAATAAGCAATTTACACGTTGCAAAGAAAATGTTTCTTTCTCCTAAATCTCTGCTAGATTTACGATAAATAAGCAATTTTATTTGTTGCAAAGAAAATTCTTTAATATAAATTTTTTTTAATTTGAATTAAAGAAAAAATTTCTTCTATATGATTCGAAAATTTCTTTGTGTTAAATCTAGTTGGTTGCTTTATAAGAAAGAATTTTTTTAATTAATGCATATATAAAGTGAATTTTTTCTTTGGTAGAAAGAAAGATTTTTCTGTGAGTATAGCTATAAATCTATTCCTATAAATTTTCTTCAAATTCCACTTTGATATATTTCATTTTTATTCTTCTAACTATAGAGGCGAGATAGAAAACGGTCAACCTCTATAGCTATAAATCTTTTTCTTAAAATTTCATTTTATCATTTTTATTCTTCAAACTATATAGAGGCGCGATAGAAAACGGTCAACCTCTCTCTATATCTATATATTTCTTCAAATTTCTTTTTTCTATATTTCTTTACTATTATTATTTTTTTGAATATACCCATGTTCACACATCTATTTTCAGTTTATTTCATAATGTTTTAAATTTCCTGTTGACTCTTCAAACTATAGATGTATTATAAATCAGTTACGGCATTTATTTACAATGGGTATCAATGCAGGTGTTACATCATATGCTCTATTAATTGAATTTTGATGCTGCAGTGTATAGAATGATTCTAATCTTCTACGGTGCCAAACATTTTGATTTTGATGTAAAACTTTAGCATCTGTGAAATTGAAAGTGTGTCCAGCGTTTCGTGAGTGTTGGTTAACCAAACTATTTTCTTTTCCTATTCCTACATCTTTGTTATGTTCATCAATTCTTGTGTGTAAGTTTCTTCCTGTTTCTCCTATATATTCAATAGTGCATTCATTACAATCTATTTTATATACTACATTGCATTTATCTATACCTTTTACTATGTCTTTTGATTTTACTAGGAAATTCTTGATAGTGTTCGTTGATTTATTACCTAGATATAAGTTGAATGGGGCTAATATTCTCTGTAATTTTTCACTTGTCCCTGAAACGTATGGTGCAGCTATGAATTTTCTGTCTATTTCATCAATCGTGTTAGTATCATTTCTATTACTATATATTATACGGAATTTGTGAATTTCGTTATTTATTTATCATTTTCTTCCTTGGTACCACTGTAGTTCAAAAATGCTATTACTTAGATAAATTTTTAAGTGTCATACCCTGGGGTCTCAGAGGGATAGGAACAGATGAAACTGGTTGATGGCATGAATTTTGCACCTAGAAGAAATGATTACTTGATTAAAAGATTAAATAATTAAAAACTTGAGAGCGTGATCATAAGATCACAAAACATTTAGGAAAAAAAGGTGGAAGAGAGATCAAATAGACTATTATTATAGCTACATGGATACAGTAGATGTCCTACTCACTACAAGGTGTTTCAAAAGACATGAAAAGATTAAAGTCTCATAGAAGAGGGGACTGTAAAAGTGCACTCCATGCACTACGTCGACTATTCGGATAGCACAAGTACCACACCATGTCGACCTCGACCCAGAGCATGAATAGCAACAAGAGGCATCTACGGAAAAGGAATATATATAGCTACACAGTACATCACCCATAGATGCAAAAAGAAGAATAAGAAGTAGAGGAAATACACAAATGTATACTGAATCATAAGAACATCAAATTACTCAAACAACATAGCTAATACAATGGAACAAAAAGGCATACTTCATGATAATGAGAGTAAAGGCTGGAATAAATAATCTAACCTCGTAGAGATAAAATAGAAAGAAAAAATTCATTTAACTGACTTAGTTCCCAATTAACTAGAATATTGTTGCCAGCAATATTTTATCTGTCAGAGACTAGACACACTAAAAGCCTAACTGACAGATAGCTAAATAAAAAAAAACATTAAAATATCATAATCTTATGAATTATCATGCTAATTTTTTTACTTCCAATCAAAACTGATTACAAATTAAGGTGGAATATATGAACAAGATCAACTGAGGAGGCAAAATCAAATAAATTGAGTCCCAGCGAACACTGAATGACCTGAAATTTACTCACATTTTTTAAATCATTATTTCTACATAATATTGTTCTACTCACCTCGATTGCATTTTGCAGTAGTTCTCCATTGTCAGACCAGCTGGCATCTTGCACTACGTAGTAGCAAACAGGAATTGTGTTTATGTTTGTGTCCACAACAGAAGTGACAATGTTGGTGGGTTTGAAGGACTCATAGTGATCTTGTGAGGTTACATGTAGAGGAGAAACTCTGGGCCTAGTGACCACAACAGAAGCGTCCATGTTGGAGCTTTCAACAAGATTAGTGTTGTTAACAGCAGAATAAATAGAATTGAAGTCATCTAGAGGACCATGAGTTGCAGTACTGTCAGCATTAAGAATTACACTTGTTGGAGCATCCTCCTCATTCTTCCTTTTTGGTGCTTTTTTAGTGCTATTGAGAAAAATAAATAAAATAAAATAATTAACAAACTAGATATAGCTATCATCAAGTAGCTAAAAATATAATCAAATATCATCAACACTCTAGACACATACGTGTTGAAATCATCAGTAAGATTTTTATCAAAGATATTTCTTGATGGCTCCCATGTATTATGTCTGAAATAAATATGAAAAGCTTATGGAGTAGATCAGACAATATTCTCATTGTCGCATACAAAATTTAAAGATTAGGTACTAGCTATAATCAAATGAAGTTTTATTCAAATATGCTTTAGAGAGAAGCTGTTCACTAGTATTAAAATGACAGGAGCAAAATTATGAAGAAAATTAAAAAGCCAATTCTGTATAAATTTCAATAGGTAGCTAGCTAAACAAAAATGATATTTTTTTTTGTTCTCAACAAACCTATCTAAATAGCTAGTATGAGAGAGATTGAGTTGATTAATACTCACTCATCAGACCATCCACTCCATTTTACGAGATATTCAATCCGACCCTGCATAAAATGTTATATCTTAATTAATAAAAGTGACTTTGGAGGAAAATGTTATAGCTATCTTAATTCGTTAAAACCTAATTAGCTACTGCAGTAAGTAGCTACAAAATTGTATTTCTTTAGTCCTATATGTAGCTAGCTAGTAGCTATAAAAAATAATTATTCATAATCTAGTTATGCCTAAAAAAGACTTGCTACATATCCTTAAATATATAATTATATATTAGCTATGAGTATTCAATAAATAGTAGCTAGCTATGAATTTCTTAAAATTTTAACTGTACAAAATATCTGGAAATATAGCTAGCTAATAGCCATATAGCAAATATATTTATAGCTAATAAATTTTTGTAAGAAGGACAAATTGCAATATTTAGTTTCCATAAGTTACTTAATGATAGGTAGCTATATTAGTACATTAATTACCTTTAGTTTCCTCTTTTTAAGAATATTCTCTGCAATGTAGACACTTGAATCATCCATAGCTACCTTATTTGATTTTAATGAGTGAATGTCATTATATAGATAACTAGTGGTATCTGAAAATAAATTATTACTTTAATGTAGAATTAAAATGAAGTCAGAAATGAGACATTCACTGACTGCCATTCAACAATAGTTATTACCAATGTCAAAAACACCTAGAAATAAAAAGATGTTCTATAAAGCATCACATAGCCCAGTTTATATTTGGTGCACAGTGCACTGAACTGAACTCCTCTGACTTTTTCAAAAATCTGAGAAATAGCTGCCAACAATTTTCATCAATTTGTCTAGTCCTCCAACATTTTTCCAGTTCCCCCTCCCAAAAATAATGGTAATTTAGGAATTATTAGGCTAATAGCTTAATATCCTCCGATATTGCAGGAATTTTTTATAAGAGAAATTGAATATCTCCCGATATATCATTGGAATTTACCACCAATAACAATCTGGCACATAGCTCTAAGCTATGTTACTTATCACTATGAAGGCGAGTTTGGACATGCTTTATTACTTGCCATGTATAAGAGTATGTCAGTTAAAGCCAATTAATTGGCTTAGATTTGAAATTGTCAAATCTCAGATAGGTATGTCTAATTGGCTTTAAATTTTGAATTAATTAAATTAATCCCATGTTAATTTTGGCTTGAAATCTTTAAAAATTGAGCCAAATTGGCTTGGCTCAGATTTTTTGAAAAATTTTGGCTCAAAAATTGGCTTACAATTTTCCAGCCTCTGAAACATGGATTACTTGGTCTAATAGGTTATCCTCACTTCTCAGAGATTCTAAACATTCTAAAATTTGACTGAGTTTTGTAATTTGGTCTCAAGAGTCTTAGAAAAATGTTCTATATTCCCAGTCTGAAGAATATGGGATATATTTGGGATATTCTCTACGAATAGTTTTTAATTATTTCCTATACCTAGGTATTTACATTAATTTAGCTACGAACAATTCTGAATTAATACTTACCTATGTTTACATTAATTTATCAGAGAACAAAATTGAGATCTCTACGAACACTTTACCAGTTTCTGCAGACTGGCGCGGGCATATTCTGCAGACTGGCCGGGCATATTCTGCAGACTGGCTGATCTTGGACTTGGACCTTTGGTGACCATTTCCTAATTAATTACCAAGTTTACATGTAATTATTGTTTATTGGACACATTTTTGGCAAATTGGGTGATTTTGGAGACAAGATTCAAAAAATGTTTGGTCGGACAGAAATTTGCCATCAAAATGAAATTTCTGCGATTTTCATACCATAATCTCCTTTTCCCTGTACCACAACAGTGTAGATAGGCATGTACTCTTACTCTCTACCTCCCTTCTCCATCTAGGTAGGTAGGTACTCTCCTCCCAGAGGCAGCTATCAACAATATTCTTCCTTTCCTTGATGTCCATCTCTCTTAAGACCTCCCAATCCGAACCTAACTCCCCCATCATTATCATCCACGAACGAACTCATCTCCTCTGCTATATGCTTGCCGCACACATTCCTGCAGAACCACCAGGAATCTTTATCAAATCATAGTCTGTCAGTCAGTCAGCCATCTTTTTGAATTTCGCCTTTTCCGCGGCTTTATTGCGTGTTTACAATAATATCAGTTCACCGAGATCATTTGTTCATTTCGTAATAAGACAGGAGGATGAAACGCCATAAGAAGTAAAATGGAAAATAAATATGAAGGAAATATCATTTAATACTCCATTATCATTGTAATAATACACCTTTAATATACTTATAAAAATAAAATGCAGGTAAATACATATTATAGATGAGCGAATGATATATTTAATACTGTTGCGAGAGACTTTAAAACAGATTATAAATGGGGTCAATATGCAACGCAGTATAGTAACCACCTCAAACTTATAAATCTAAACCATTTATTCGAAAGCTCAATATAAATTAAACTATGATATGTAATACACTCATAAGAGAAATATTAGTTTTAAAATTTAACCATGGACAAAAAATTATACATTGAAACTTCCCAATAGTGAAATAACAATATCATAGTGATCATAAATCATATATGCTTACTAATTTCATAAACTATAGAATACAGCCTAACAAAAATTTGTTAATATATACAAAATGCGTATCCCTCGATGTGTGCAAAATATCAAAGCTTTATATTAACGGAATGTTGAGAAAATAAAATTTATAGGAATATGTCAAGATTGATCAAAGCTGCTATACTTCCAAGAGTCTTGAAGACTTAGTAGACTTTTAAATTTTCGTTATTATATTATAAATAATAGTGTATACTGTAGTAGATCACTCATAATTTCTATAATATGTGTAATTGACAATATCATAACTTATAGTGTAAATAGCACCTATAAATGAATATATTTAAATATATATAAGGTTTATTTTGTTCAATGGTTACTATGCCCCGCAAGTTGTAATTACACCCCTCAGCTTATTATTATATTTGTTTAAATATTGATGTTTTATTAAATAAAGCAATTTATGCAGGTTAACTGTATATGAATCTTTTTATAAGGTCAATATCTATAATTTGTGTGAAAAATATGTGCAATATATTCTTATTTTATTAATTTAATAGGCTGCGGGGTATAGTGATAAAAGAAATCCCCACTATAACAAAATATAATAATGATAATAATAATAAGGTGCAGAAAAAATGAACAAAAAGAACTAGACATATAGTTATAGAGGTTGGCCGTTTTTTATCGCTCCTCTATAGCTTGTTACAAATATAAAGAAAGTAGAATTTTTTCTAGAGGATGAATGTTGTCAACAGTAACTATAGGTAGTATCAAATTTTGGTTTCATTTTTCAATTTTTAATAGATTAATTAATAATAATAAACAAAAAGATAGATAGCTGAAATAGAAAGACGTATCCAACATACAACTATTGGTCATAAAATTCATTGTCAGGTCAAAGTTTTCCACCTTTCTCCTGATGATGAATAGAAATCTTTCTATTCGAAAGCTTGAAACCTGATAAAACCTTCAACGTTGAGTTTAAATAACCTCATAATAATATGGATTTCCCGTTGAGTTTGAATCTTTCCCACCAAACTACATAATAATTGAGTTATTATTAATAATGAGGATAAATTTGTATGCATTGCATCAACTATTCATTGATTTATTTATTTAATGACTCACCTCCAAGAATATTAAAGGTAATTCTTACTTTTTAGAGAGAGTTAATAGGTTGGGAATTAAAATATCCTTGGAAATTATTACACTTATTAGCTAAATATTATAATGTGCACTGAGAAGAAAGACGTCTTCAGTCACTCCTGATGTATTTAGTTCTATTTTAATGTAATCATTTCATGTTAGCCATACTGGAACAAATCAAGTAAAGGTTTTTAAAATCCAAATAGACTGTGCTAGAGATTATTACTATAAGCTTTGAAGTACTATTTAAAGGTAACTAATTCAGTAAAATGTACGGTTAATGTCAAATAAGTTGATATCTTTTCGTGAGCTAATTCGATCTGGTAACTGATGGTTTATTTTTTGTTTATTTTTGTATAGAGTTACTTGTTAAAAGTTATTTGAAGAATGTGCTCAATAAACTCATTATACACTATACTATCTACTAACTGAATCGTAGGAAACTGCTATATTATAACAGCAGAAATTTATATAAGGCTAATTATTTTCCGATTGTTCTGTTCAAATTTCATGTTAGAGAAAAGCTCAGATATATGAATTGTCATAATTTATTATTCTGGTAATTTTTAAACATCTTATATCTTAAAAGTTTCTTTCAGAAAAAGTGTTAGATCAAACCATTCATACTAATATTGAACTGAAATTGAATAACTAGACTTGAAAACAAAACCTTCAATAGTTTATGAACATTTTTAACGAAAAAATGTTACAAATAAAAGATTCTTTGAATAAATTTTTACATATCATATCAAAAGCTCAGCTACATTAGTGGGTTAATAAAACAGGGTTCAGAAACATTACGTCTCCTTAAAATAAATTAAATGCAATAAAATATAACTAATACTGTTATACAATTGGGGTAAGTCAGATGCTGCTCTTTCCATTTGAATTACAGCTCCTAGGGGACTGAACACAACGAGAGGCATTACATTCAATGGGGCACTGTAGTAAATTGCAGTCATAAATTTTACAACATTTCCTAGTCATGATAATAGAGAGTGTACACTGTATGCTAACAGAGTGCTGAGGAAACAATTGTAAGGCATTTGCAATCATATTTATAAATATATTTCTTACTCAATATCTGCATATCAAACTGTATTCAGTGCTGTCAGATGATATCAATAGTTCAGTTTATAAGTCCACAACATCTATATTTATATTCTCGATCATAAAAATGATGATAGATATATTTATTTGCTGTTATAAGACATTCAGTGCAATTCAAGTACAATATTCCTGATGGTTAACCCTAGTATACTAGTTCACTAACCTAGCCGCTGGCACGTGCGCCTCAGTTCTAACAAATATTCCTATAATATCTTTACCAATTGATAGTTCGATATCTTTTTTCTACATAAAAATCTTCATTTAATATTTTCACATCCATTGGTAAACACCAAAGAATAATTCTTCATTTAAAAAAAAACTAACAAGCAGGTATAAGAAACAAATTTTTCTTAGGTATTATTGTATGCCAATGTATGTGCGGGGCTTGAAGCTTAGCGAGCATATCGGTATCACTTGGACCCAGTAAGCCACTTTAATAATTGCAGTTAATTGATTATTAGGGTTGTGACAATATTCTTCTAGCATAAAAATACATTCTCGAGCATATTTAAAATAAAGCGTATTCTTTTATTAATAACATATTCTTTTTATTGGAAACTCATTCTCTCTATTAAAAAGTAATAAAACATATTCTTTCCAACAATATATAAAAAATTCATGAAACTAATATATTTCTCAGTTCAGAGATATGCTATATAACTGAAGAATATATATTTAGAAGAAAAAAACAATAGAAAGTAGGTATATAGGAATTTTAGAAGACAGTCGCCAAACAATACATGCCAAAATTATTGGAACATACAAGCCGAATTGAGGTTAATACATGAAAAACCTGTTCAGGGTTCGATATTGAAAAGTTTCATAAATCAATATTACAAAATGCATTTTTATTTTATCCTAACAAATTTTCAACGTTTCTTAGTTTAAATTTAAAATTTAACCGTTTCATAAACCCGATATTACTGTGACTGGACTTGGTCAGACGAAATACAGATTGAATTCATGTGCCATATGATTCAAGTTAATAAAACTTAATTAAACTCTTCAAATATTTCCATTACACTGAAACAAGAGATTAGCATCCAAATGTGATTTAAGGAACTTGCTAATATCCCTTATCATATTTATATCATATCTTATTGTAGAACTTTAAACGAATTAAGCAGAAAAATCATAATTAAGCATAAAAAACATAATTGAGCCTAAAAAGAATATAAAGCATATTTTAAAGGAATATAAAGCATATTTCAGAGCATAAAAGAATATATTTAGAGCATATGAGAATATATTTCGTGAGAATATAAAGCATATTTCAAAGAGAATATTGTCACAACCCTGTTGATTATAGTGAGACATTAACCCTTATGTTCTCTAACACACTTGAACATCTCACGACTGGAGATAATCTGATATTCTGAACATATATTTGAACAAATGCTAATAATATGAATATCTCATCACTTATCACATTCGTTTTGGTCTTATTGTATGTAATTATGTTAAAAATATAAAGTCATGAAAAGACAGCTTAGAGAAAAAAAATCATGAGGACTGGTGCACCAGCGGCTATTGGCTACTAGAGTTAAAGTCAACAGATGAGTTTCTCCATTAATTTAGTTTTCCAATTCCATTCCAAAACAGGAGTGTCTCAGGAGTTTTTCAAGACTATAGAGTATAGACTATATAAACACTCTTAGCACACCAATAAAGGCATTTTGTTTCACTGATACTCTTAATTTGGAGTATCAGTTCGACCAAAATATTCTTGACTAAAAAGTATTTATTACAACACCAAAAATATAGCACACTTGGTGTTCAGTACGAAATCGGGGCAACACTGTTGGTGGGGGCCTTAGTTGGGGGGGGGGCTATAGCAACACTGTTGGTGGGGGCCTTAGAAGAACTTGGAGCACTAAAGTAGTCTAAAACACAATTATATTAATAGGTTTTACGGTGTTTATGTATGTAACAGTGCGCGGTGTGAGCAAACACTGATAAAAAACTGTCCCATTCTGAGACACCCAAGTGTTTCAAGTTTACCCGATAACAATTTTATATAAAGCGAGACTCTCAATATAAGTGAATAGCCTATAATTTTGATACCTTAAATTACTTAAGTGTTTCAAAAGTTTGAAAGTGTTTCAGTGAGATGCACTGTATGGTTTCATTTATGAATCTTCTGAAATTACTCTCTTCATTTCATTTAAGATCACAATGAAACACATTCAAACACTTGAAATACATAAATATATAAAAATGTAAGTTTATGTAATTCAGTGTCTCCTTTTTTAGACATGATGGGGTCATCTAAGATTCTAGGGTTTTATGACAGACAATCCTTTTTTGAAGAATATATACGGAATGTCCGTGTTGTTAACGAGAGCCCCCTAGGATTGATGTTGGAGGTTTTAATGAGAATCGAGGATTTTCGAAGGTGTCTTGTTATTATGATCACCAAATGAGATGTTTCAATGTCCGAAAAGTAATTTTTATTCTTATATACGGGCTTGAACGAAAATTCGTAGTGTTCTTTGTTTATTTTTATTTCGTTTAGTTATTATAATATTCTCTTGTATATCTTGTAAACTTTTAGTTCAATAAAGATGTTTAATGGTTTTCAATATCTCTGAGGTGATAGAAGACAACTTTGATTTTCGAAAGTTTTCTGATGCTTCCCACTGTAATTATAGGTTATTAAAGATTTTTTGTGGAATCAGAGTTAACCAACAGTAAATTTTAAATTATTTATTTAATAATGCAGCAAACGAGAAGATGATAGTGTTCCAGACTGATTAGTCTTACAGGACACTACAAGTGCTCTCTTCCCGCCTCCAACTCCATCCACAATAAAGAAACTCGCCTATAGAAAGAAATAAGTATATAAGAAAAGAATCAAAGATAGAATATATTTACTTAACAAATCATTTAGTTTTATTGTGCCGGGTAAATATTAAACGCTTAAACTTACTAATTAAGAATAAATCTTTCTATGCCTAGTTGAGGTAGTTTATAAAGGTTAAAGCAATAATTATAATTTAGGCTAACTAAAAATACCGGTATATAGAACCATTTTCGTTAGACGCGTAAATTTATTTATATAATAGGATAATAGATTTATTGGGAACAAAAGAATAAAAAAAAATTACAATAAATTAGTACACATTTAACAAAATTTCCAAGTCCTTTTTAGACCAAAATCAAGGTCTTTAGTCCTAGTAACCTAGGGACTGGTCCATGCTCGCCAGTCCTCATGAAAAAATGTAAATAATTCTATTTTCAAACCGATTTGGAAGCTGTCTTTTCCTGACTTTTACTTTTCAACATAGTTACATATGATTATACCATTAAGAATGTGATAAAAGTCAAGATACTCATATGATGAACATTTATTCAAATATACAGGATATCTCAAAAAAAATACAAATTTAAGTTACTATATTTCTTAAACTATTAAAGGTACATGTTTCTTTCTGTCATCATTTTCATTGTTGAAACCTTCTCCACCAACAGTTAAATTTTCATCAAGTTTTATTCATTTTTGTTAATGTTATAAGGATTATATTGATGAGTAATGGAAATGGCTTTTAAGGAAATAGTTAGAAAATCTAAGAAATATTTATTTTTCATCTTTGCTTGTTAGTTTTATTTTAAATGAACAACTATTCTTTTGCATATACCAATGGATGTGTAACTATCAGATGAAGGTTTATATAAAGACTCAATATGGAAAAGTCAATTTGTTGAGATTTTATAACAGTTTTAGAGAAGACTGGCGCGCCTGGACCAGTCCCTAGTTTAGTGAACAAACTTTTAATGGCTAGATTACTAGGGTTAAGACAGTTAAATATTTTAATAAACAAACAAAAAAATCAGGAGATCTCCCTTCTAAACACAACTATGATAGCTTGCTACTTATTTCCATATATAATCAACTATAATTTCCAAATAATATTTTTCATATATAGCAACTATAAAATAATAAAACAGGTTAGTGCTGAATCATATGTAACGGGGCATAGATTTATAGAATTAAATTTTTACTCCAGCTTTAATATAGATTTATCAAGTAATAGTTCAATTTTAGGTATATTTAGCAATATCAAATAATTAAGATCAGATTTAAAGTATAAATATTATTTTGACGAGTTTCAATTTTTTCTATCAGAAATTTTCCGGTTGGACTAAATAACACTGAAAGAGTAATTTTGAGAAAATTTAAAGATCGCACTAGAGAAACGCCATTCAAAGTGTAGTGTAACCTTACCTCAAATTTTCACATCCAAATAATCAGAGCCCTGTAGTTAAATGATCTCTAGTATTTCGGTGGATTATCCCGACCTATTGGTCAGACGGATAGAAGTTCTTGCAATATCCCGACCGAATGGTCAGACGGATAGTTTAATACTTGCTGTTTACTATTGTATCCCGAACGAATGGTCAGACGGATTATGCTCACATTGTTCCCCCAATTCCCAGCTGACTCCACTTATTTTCTTAGCCTGCCATAGCTATAAGTCAGACACTAGCTGTAAGCTTTAACACCAGCATGTGCTTACTCTACCTCGATGATATCTGAACCACTGAGAGTATTTAAAGATAGAGCTAGCTTAACAGGAGCACAAGTGATGCCAAAAAGTGGCGCCATAGGCATGTCTAAACCCCAGTAAATAGAATATGTAGTGACAATCGAGACGTTTAGTATATGTGACGTCATCACAGCAACACTCTAAAACCAAAATTATCACCACTTATCACTCTATTGTCATTGCAATGTATATTTTTTATACTGTGGTATAAACCAATGGCGCCCCTCCCACTCATATCAATTTGACAGATTGCACGGAAAGGAGAGGAAGTGCGTGTGAGACACAACTCATTTTAACAACTTCTCTACCTCATGCACTTTTCGAAACCCTACTTTTAAAAGATTTAATAGTTACTTACATGACAAATACAAATAATTTCTATGATGAAAAAGTGTATGATATAATTACTAACTTTGCTTTGACATCTAACTAAAACTATAATTTTATTACAGTAATAACAAGATGAACAGAGAGAATGTTCCCCATAAATAATTGCAGCTTAACTTCAACTCCATCCATGTGCCAAATAAATACTGAGAATATGGAAAATAAATAAATTCTATTAACAGAGAAGTAAGTAAGTGTTCCATTCTCTATCGTCAGGATTGGATTCGAAACATGGAAACTTGTGGAATTCAATTCTAGATTGCTTCAATACTTTTACCTACAAATATACTATCTATCAACTAAATAAATTTAATAAAGCAAATCAGAATATGAATATTTAAATGTATTAAGTATACCACCGCCCAGCAGCACCAAAATGGTTGAAAAAATCATTTTTTACCATCAGGTAACAGAAACGCTTTTGTATTTAAAACTTAAATAAGATGCGAAGGTGAAGTTAATTCAAATTGATAACATTCATTTATTCTGTCGTAAGATATTAATTAAAGTTATATTAAGTGTGAATATTTTTTTAAAGTAAAATAAATAGTTTAGTTACTACAGGTACAACACGTCAATTTAACAGTTCGTAACATATCAAAGAATCATTCTACTTTAACAATTCAAACATTTTAAACTCGATTAAGTAATTATGACTCTAATTCTTATTTGACAGTACCAATGTACCAACCAATGTACCAACATTATCAATCTTTAAGAAATAATAAATGTTTTATCTGTTTAATCAAATTATTATTTTAGTCATTATTTTGTTGTAAAACAATTTGAATATTACGTAAACATGCAAAAAGATTGTAGGATAAAATTCTTAGGGTTATTGTTTCTAAATACATTCTTCTGGAATCTCCACATCGTTTTAATACTTGTAAGAGCAATTTACAACTGGTGAATCTCCATTGAAGCAAGAACTACTGTGAAGCAACCTCTCTACGTCTTCCACTAGAGCATCGCTCTACGAACAACTCTCTGTGTCGCCATGGCTGAAGCTGTTGCGGTCAAACTTCCTATTTTCTTGAAAATAGGAATTCTACACTGAATCTATATTCAACAAAAATCTAAAAAATCATCGACATCCGTCATCTTGAATACATCTCTCAATTCACCACTGACATACGGCACATCCGAGGAAAAGAGAACAGCCCTACCGATGCTTTATCACGCACATGTTCTATAGTTACTCCGCAGCTTCTTCAAAAAATTGCAAAGGCTTAATAAAGAAAATTGCGAAGAACTGAATACTGTTGAAAACAAAACTTCACTCAAGTTCCAGAGTGTAACACTCTCTGGAATGACTACTAAAATCACGTGTGACCAACAGAACTCTTGTCACCGACCTTTCGTGACAAAAGAGTTATGAATGACTTTTTAAATTTTCACATCCCGGAATATAGGATATTCAAAAACTGATTGCCGAAAGGTTTGTTTTGCCGGCAATGAATAAGGACGTTCAAATAAGGACTCGAGTCTGCAAAGATACTTCGACACATCAATTCACCCAATCAATCATTCGACCTACTAGCAGACAGGTTCGACAAGGTACATGTTGACATCATTGGACCTCTTTGCAGTGTGTAACGGCTATCGCTACTTGTTAACATGCATCGACCGCTACACTCGATGGGCAGAAGCAATACCTCTAAAAAAGATCACTACAAAAAACATCGATGAAGCATTCCTCTCAGGATGAATAGCTCGCTTTGGTGTAACTTCTTTCGTCACTACAGGCAAGGGCAGACAATTTGAGTCGAACGTTTGGAAAGAGGCTCAACGATTTCTTGGTACTCAACACACCTGTACCACTGCCTATCGTACTTAACAAAATGGTATGATAGAGCGATTTCACAGACAGTTTAATGCTGCAATCATGTCTTGTGAAAATCCTTTAAACTGGATAAGACCACTGCCATTAGTACTGCTGGGACTCCGATCTGCTTACAAAGAAAAATAACAGTGCACTACCGCTACACTTGTGTATGGAACGCCATTACAACTTCCCAGAGAATTTTCCAAAGTAACTAATGAATCATTGAACCATTTCTTCAAACATTTCGGCGACAAATGAATAAAATTCGACAGACGCCTTCAAGAACAAATAACACAGGAGCTGCATTTGTACCTGAAGCATTGGACTCCTGCACTCATGTCTTCATCAAACGAGATATTGTCAGACCTCCTAGCTTACTCCACCGTACGATGACACGTTTTCTAGTAGTACACAAGAAGTGTTATGTCGTACAACTTCCCAACCGCACAGATACTATATCGATCAACCGACTGAAACCTGCCTTTGTCAATGGACAACAATCACAAGAAAGCCTAGCAAGATAAGATAGATTGATAAAGAAAACATTTTCGTTCATCTTTAGTGGGATAATATTTGTAGCAACTTTATCAATCTTTAGAAAATTATTAATATTTTATCTGTTAATTTAAATTATTATTTTAATAATATTTTGTTGTAAAACAATGTAAATATTACGAAAGCATGCTATTAGATTGTTGGATAAAATTATTTGGATCAGTGTTTCCAAATAGATTTTTATGGAGTCTTCACATCGTTTTAATACTTGTAAGAGCAACACACAATGAGTTTTGTTAAATCTTTAAATGTATGAATTTTACTAATTCTATCAATTCATGATTTTGAATTTAATTTTCGGATACTTGTACCATTAATAATGTATCCTCGTTACAAATTTATTATAACTATTTATATGCAGCAGACTTTGAAATCCTACAGCTCGTTATTCAGAGAGAAAACAAGTAAATCTAACCAACAATCTTCCATGTCAGAATCTGCTGACTGGAAGACATTCAGAGTTTCTCAAGATTTAAAGATTTAGAAGATAAAATATTATCCACTAACTTCCATTTCAGAGAACTGTGCTCATTACTCTTATGACAGTGAAATATGAAATATTTATGAATTTATACCATTTATGTTACTAAGCATAGATCTTCTAATATTCTAATACTTCGTTAGATTGAACACTTTAGGTATGCGTTCGTTCTAGTTAATATTATGTTACATACAACAAAAAATATGTGAAAAAATAGAGAGAACCCCAATCACATCTCTACTATGAAATTCTCTATTTATTACATTTATTCACCAGTCTTGTAGCTCTGTAATCAGTCGACATAATTGGAAGGCCTAACAAGAATATATTTTAGATAAGACATCACCTTTTCAGTAAGTGCCTAGAAAGATATAAATACACCTATTTAGAACAAAAATAATATGTTATAATAAAAAGCTACTGGTCTAGGATTATAACATGTAGAGCTGCTAGTAGCTACTTTATCGAGGTCTATCTTGGCTGGTCAATTTTAGATCTTTGTTTACTCTGTAACTCAATCTCTCACTCTTCGCTGTAATTGTCTGCTGAAGACAATATATATAAGGAAACTGAAGACCATTCAGTTTCCAAATATATGACGCAACAATATTTGTTATGGTCATCGTCATATTCAGACCATTTGTTAAAATAATTGTATACGATTAATTGATCACTTTTATTACTTAAAGCAAGATAAGGTGAATGAAATATGGTTCAGTTTCGATTCATTTTCTTCACCAAGCCAGTACACTTTAATACGAGTATTTATATGAATATTTTTCTTTTAAATTGAATTTCCTATTACTTAAAAAGTTTATATAGTTCTCTTGAGATATCATATGAGTATGTGCAGCATGATGAGAAACAAATCGTTGATAGTACTGCTAAATCAATTGGTGACAATGAGTCTCCAACTTCAGCTCAGTTCTAACGGAATATTGGATGCAGATTACAGTTGACATCAGTATGACAGGATTTGAATCGAATGAATACTAATGAGTGGGCAAAATATACTGGAGCATATGATTCAATAAACCAGGGGTGGGCACACATTGTGTTTTTCAGTGCCGAAAGATGGAATGTCAGTGCCAATTTTCTTTTTGTTTTCTAAATTGCTGGAATACTGAGTAATAATTATAAAATGAGGTGGTATATTTAATTGAAGTACGAACATGTACAACGGTACATATTTAGCGCATAAATATTGGTAGTAGATTTATCATTTGCATTAAAAAGAATTAATAAATGATATATAAAAAAAAAATTCATATGAAAATATCACAATAAAAACAAAAATAAGTTATCTTGCATAAGTAATAATAAGTAACTCATAAATTCACAGAATAAATTACTTATTTAACTTATTAAAAATGGGAATTGAAAATGATTGCATAAATATTTACCACACTATTTGAATGTCCCTAGACAAGCGTATGAAAGATGTAAATTTAACTGATCTAGATAAAAAGAGACAGAGGTAAAAAAATTAAACACTGGCACTATTGTAACAATAAACAAAAATTTCTTATTAAGGGATAGAATTTACTATCAAAGTATCAAGGTCATTCATTACAAATATACTGTTCTTCAATTAGTTGACCATGCACTTCTATATTATCCTTTTAATTTATAGAGCAGTCAGGGCTAAAAATTCTTAATTTTCTTTGGAAGAAAATAAAGCACCGTTTACTGGGTGGACAGTGGTGACCCCGCTTAATCACCAAATCACGACTCAGTTCAATTACCAAACGGTAACTAAAGTGAAGAAAATTAACAAGAAATTTATAATTGTCACTCCTTGATTATATATCTCATTTTCCATGAGTTATAATGAATGAATTTTTTTTAGAGTTAGAGTGCCATAAAAGCATATTAATAAACTGTTTTTCAGTGTTTGTGATGAATGTTTAAAGTAGTGAAATTATTAACGGTTTTTGATTATCAACTATAGCATAACTCTCTCAGTATAGGTGTGATGGTCCTCTCTGGGTTATCTCATCAACTGTGAAACCTTATAACGGTCCACTGTATGGGTTACTTGTGATTAGAATCTTACTCTGTATCTTATCTTTCAGATTCCTTTTTCTCAGTTTATCTCTTTCTACTAAATACTCATTGCCATGCCCTAGAACCACCTTGCCTATATGGTTCCGACCTCAGGCCTCTGGTCAATGCTTAACTGTATTTAGGATGAATAATAAGTTTAACTATAACTTTAAAGAGATTGTATTTCTGTATCTAGCATATATATTTTCACTATGCACTTCACTAAAACACTCACAAGTAATTGTCTCACAAACTAAGACTTGAGATTAGATGTTCATCTCATGCGAGTGAAATGGTAACTGACTTTGAATGTTCATTACACACAATCATATAGGTTTGCGAGAGCAGTTATGCACATACAAGTAATGTGTTTGCATCACTACATAGGTGAGTAATTAATAGATACTTTGATTCCTATAATTGTGTCACATTGAACAAATAGTAATTTTATGCTCTGTGAAATATTTTTGGTAATATGGTACAAAGTTCCAAGTTATTGGTTGGTTCTACATTTTATGACACGTCAGAAAAGAAAATATAGTAATTATTATTAAACTTCTGTTCTAATAGGTAAAATGAATATCAATTGAAATGAAAGTTAAGTAATGATTATTATATAGAGATTTTTACTTGTTCGAAAATATGGAACCGAGCGATAACTTGGAACTAACCATAAAATAGGACATGTTGAATTTCTGAACCAATTGCTTCTAATAACCCTATCTGGATTATAATTTTGATGTTCTTCTAGTTACCGCGAAATAATCACAATCTGTGAACGGTACTAATTTCGAGATATGTCTCGAAATAAGTACCACTTCCATTAGAGCAGGGTGTAATTAAAGCGAGGCCTGCAAGTTTATTGATTTCCCTTTGTATTAGAAGACATCATTCTAAAAAGCTATTGCTAATTGAATACGAAATTATTCAGTAAACATGACAAATTACTTTGAAAATTGGTACTCTACTCCCCTGGCTGGAAGCTTTATTTATGCAATATTAAAGATGAAGCTGAACTTAGAAGAAATTACAACCAACTATTAGAAGATCCAGAACTTTTTGCATGAACGGCTTCTAATGAAAACGAATCAAAACTTGAAAATTCAGCGAAAAAAGTTCACCCAAAATCTGTGATTCACAGAATCCTGACCTTAACCTCGAAAAAAAAAGTTTTGCGCAAAGGCAATTCCCTCCACTTGTCAAGTACTTCTTCTGAATGAAAAAATAATGACATGCATAAAGACACGCATAACTCTTTAAAAGAAGAGAGGAATTTCATACAGTGAGAAAAAACTAATTAAATTAAATTATCAATGCATATTTAAATACAATCAGATAAACATAATACAATTTCATCCCCCTTTATTTAGTTATATATTAAATTAGAGTATTAAATAATTCGCAAGATCCAAATCCAATTCTTTTCATTTGTCTCTCGCTGCTCATTTTTACCGGAGGGAAAGTGTCGCACATAAAATGATTGAGTTTTTGGGAATTTTTTATTAGAAATTCATAATATTAAATAAAGTTAATTTAGTACAGTTATTTCTGTTTTGAAATTAATACTTTCTTCAAATAGAATAATATGATTAAAGTATTAGATATATGATAAGTGATATAGTGTGGTGGAAATAAATATAACACAACCCCTAAAAATATTAATAACTTATAAATAGGGCAAACAAAGCAGTCAATATTTGAGTGTAGCTTATATATTGCATGAATGTTAAAGCAGTTTGTGTATAATTAATTTTAACAGAAGAAAAAATTGTAAGTAACACTTAAATTTCAGTGTTGGAAATAAGTATAATCTTTGAAAAACTGTTCTATCCGATCTTCTTAGCAGTGCAAACGAAAGAATAAATTTAAAATCAATTTGTTAATAATCATCACTCTATTACAGATCTCTAACTCACAGATAAATAGTGATAAATTGATAAATAACAAGACTTGAAAATGCCTCGGAATTCCTCTCATACTGACATTGAAAAAGATCGAATTTCAGCTTTTAAACATGCGGGAAAATTAGTCAGTTTCATCGCAAAAGAGTTATCGAGGTCTCGTACTGTTGTGAATCATTTTTTGAAGGATCATGAAGGATATGGAGTTAAAAAATGTCCAGATTGTGCACCAAAAATGACAACGCTGCCAAGCCTCGACTCTTTCGTGACGCTTCTTAGCTTTAGAGAACTGAAAAAGTCGCTGGAACTTCCAGTCACTTCAAGGCGAGTTCGTAAAATGTTACATGATTTACCCAATTTTGTTTATCGTCACAGGAAAACAGCTCTTGCTCTGACTGTCAGACACGAGATTTAACGCATCGGTGAAAGAAAAAGGAAAAGTGGACGAGGCAAAATTGGGAAAATGTGGTCTTTTCTGACGAAAAGAAATTTAATTTAGATGGACCCGATGGAAGGAACAGCAGCTGTTTTCAAAGAGACAATTTCGTGGAGGATCTTTGATAATCTGAGGAGCTTTTTCTGCAGATTGAAAAGATGAACTCGTGATCATGAAAAGAAGACAAAACCCCCACGATACATCGAGGTTCTTGAGAAAAGTATTATTCCATTTTTGAGTGTTGCTCATAGCAACAATGGCACTTTTCAGCATGATAATGCAGCCATTCACGCTTCCAGGTTCACAAAAAACTAGTTCCAAGAGAAGAGTAATATAGTTCAGCACTGGTCTGCAAAGTCACCCTTCTTGAACCCAATTGATAATATTTGGGGAATATTATAAAGTAGGGTTTACCACAATGGGCGTCAATTTCCTAATAGATAATCCCTCAAAACATAAATTAAACTGTGTTGGGATGAAATCTCACCTAAAACCCTCCAAAACCTAATTGATTAAATGCAGAACAGGTGCACTGAAGTATTGCAACCAAATGGAAATATTGAAATTTGTGTAAATTTGACTTAAACACAGTTTTTTAAAGATGTCTTATACTTATTTATTTCCAATCCTGAAATTAAACTTTTATTTATAATTTTTTCCACTGTTAAAGCATCAAAAAACAGCTTTAACAGATTATTATTCATGCAACATATAAGCTACTCTCAAATGTTAACGACTAAATTTTCCCTATTTAGAGTTATTAACATTTGTATACTTATTTCCACCACTTTAGCTGTTATGACCTCCAGATGTCTTTCATATCACTGAAAACTGGATCAGTGGCGTCTGCAGAAAGTACCTAACCATTGCCTGTGTTTAGGCCTCCAACTCCAAACGAGTTCGGCTCCCTCGATCACGACTTGTTTATTTGGTGACTTAAGTGGCGTTAACACTATCAGTTTTGACTGTGGACGTGAGTGTCAATCACACCTCTCCACCCCCACTTCACCCTTGTAGTTTCAGTGACTGACGTTCAGACTATAAACAGTTGGTCAGTGTTGCTGAACGACACACATTGGCTTTAGTCACCAGAGAAACCTTCATATCATATATTTAATATTTTTTTTATTGTATATTTGTTTATATTTAAATTGCACTACAGCAAATTAAATTATTTATCACAATGTAACTAAATGAAATAGCTTATTATATGTATTGAACATGATCTTGATTATCAATGTTCATCTTAAAATTCGATTACAATATCATTAATTAAAAAGTAAAAACAATTTAATGCGTTCCAGTTACATTAATATATATTAATTGGAAGATTATTGTGAGATAGTATTATTATTATGTATAATTTATGTTCAAAAAATAAAAACTATCTTTAATATATTGATACACATTGGTTCATCATATTTAAAATATGAAAAAAAGTCTAAATAAAATTAGGACTACTATCGCAAATAACCTTTCATCATCGCACAACGACACCGTGTGTGTGACTGACAATAACTCAACTCATCAACCTATGGCTATCATTGACAGATTTCAGAGCGTGGACGTGATGAAAAGAGCAAAAGAAAGGAACTTTTGTGGTGGGGTGAGAGGGAATGTTGTGATTGACACTCACGTCTACAGTCAAAACTGATAGTGTGAACGCCGCTTTACTAATTTCAGTTTTAGCAAATCAAAGTACTATGGTACTAAATTCTAAATAGGTAGAGCTTTGTTCTACGCTAATTTTCCTCTTTCAAACCCTCCGACTTTCAAATATCCTTTGGAAGACTCTTGAAGCGACCAGTGTACACCATCAGAAATCAAAGTATGTTTGTTAACTGAAAATTATTCAATGTATGTTTGTTAGCTGAAAATTCAAGGTATGTTTGTTAGCTGAAAATTCAAGGTATATTTGTTAACTGAAAATTCAAGGTATGTTTTTTAACTGAAAATTCAAGGTATGTTTGTTAACTGAAAATTCGAGGTATGTTTGTTAACTGAAAATTCGAGGTATGTTTGTTAACTGAAAATTTAAGGTATGTTTGTTAACTGAAAAGTCGAGGTATGTTTGTTAACTGAAAATTCGAGGTATGTTTGTTAACTGAAAATTCGAGGTATGTTTGTTAACTGAAAATTCGAGGTATGTTTGTTATAATAGACAGATCAAACGATCCTTTAAATATAAATCAATTAAATTTTTAATAAAATTTAAATCGTGGAAATTCAACAATAAAGTTCCACTGGCCCAGTGGCCAACAATTTAGATTCCGTTTGATTTTCCTTTAATTAAACATATATATGTTGAAACTGAAATTATGGATAATATTTAGTTTGTAACATAAATTTTATTTTGTATATATTATCTATTACCCAAGTTTATAAATGTACCAAAATATATTACAATTTAAATCAGCGACGATAAAAAGTGGAATTAAAGAATCAATATGACACGTACTGAAATAAAATGTTTAATTAGTATCCATATATTTTGATATAAAAAGAAAAATTACAAAGCTGAAATTTTGTAACTGTTTAATAATCTCTTTTAAAACTGTTACAAAATATAGTTTATGTATGATGTGTTTCAACTGAATTTTGAAAATAAAGTTAATCAGGTAAATTGCGGTACATTAACTAGCTTCGTCCTGAAACCTCAGACATACGAATAAAAATCATAACTACAAAACTCACATAAGATATATAAATCATAACCCGTACAAGGTTTCTTTTGATATGCAACACCTTAATATAAATGCGGTTCAGCAGGTCTCTGATTTAAATTCACTCTAAAGAAATAGACATTAAAAACAGGCTTGTCATATTGCTGCTTAATATCAACCTTTTCATGAATGAAACATAACAAAATTTATTTTTGTATCAAAGAATAAAATCTGAACTTTACGTGTTTCTGTTGATAGATTCAAAAAACTAAATTTATCAGTGTTGCCACAGGTTGGTGTTCCAATACCAGCGTCATAGTCTATCATTATTAACCATTTAAATATTTATTGCCCATATGATGGATTTTTAATTGTTTTATATTTGAAAAGAAGATTTATTCATTTATAATTATCAATTACCTAGACTTAGAAATACATTTCAAAATAAACTGTTCATTGATACTGTTTAGTATATTTTTTCAAAATGGTGGAATCTTCCGCGGTGAAATTTTCCACATCTTGCATTTAACATCGGTGGAATCTTCCGCGGTGGAATCTTCCTGGTGGAACTTTCCGCGGTGGAATTTACCGGCCACGGAAAAAAATACTGTCTTAATTGAAAACGATCACAGAAAAATATTTTCATGATTTCTCAAACTATACAGTGTTTCCGCAAAAAAATGTATCCATGCCATCGAATATATATTTTAAGTACTATTTAAAATACCACATCTGTGGTACCAATATATTATGCATATTATCGTGAAATGATGAATACGGTAGATTCAAGGCAGTGGATACATTCTTTCTGGTCACACTGTATAGAATAAAATAAGTTAAATCGATTAATTTTCTCGCTTAAAATTATTTTATTATAGTCACAATTTAAAGCATTTATTTCAGAAAAACTATAAGGTAATAAATACATTTAAAATTAGAATTAGTATCACATGTACAATAAAATATGTATTTCTGTAAGTTGATATATTTCTTTAGTGAGTAAATTCGTTTCAACTTTTAATTAAACCAATAATATAAATAAAACATGGTTAGAAGATATTCAGAATAACACATATTTCACGATATGAAAAAAATAGACAAATAATATTCTTCAAAACAGATCATTTCTATAGTTCAGTTTTCTACATTTCAATATCTCCATTTTTTCACTATCATCTCTGCCACTTTGTCCCAATTGCAATTAAGGAAGTTTTCAAAGGCGAGTTGTGGATGATAACCAATTTAGGAACTACACCGACACACATCCACTCCCGCAACTCCATTCAGGAGAAACAGAAATTTAAGGAACTGCAAAGTAAAATTCTCAAAATCGTAAAAGTGATTCTTTTTCACCTGAAGATTTGACTGCCGAAAATATCATTGAAAATGGAGCGGAGATTTTGAAATGTAATTTAATTGTTCTCTTCCAAAGGATGAGGATTAAATGCACTACAAAATACTGCATGCAATGAATGTTAAGATTTCCTATCAGAATTGTAATGAAATGGGTTAAGGAATAATTGAAACAAGAGGTAACGGTGACCTCGCTTTATTAGGGGATCTGATGGAAGACAAGGAAGTGATTCTTGTGTTACCAGTTCTAACAAAAATTATGAGATCCAAATATAAGCGATGTACCATTACTTATATTAACTAAGGGGCCCGTGAGCCAATTATTAGAAGTTATGTTTGGTCCTCGACTAACGAAGGTTTAGGTGAGCAGGTTGGTTTCATTCCAAAGAAAAATATGATAAAGAATAACTGAAGGTATCACCAGCTAACTAATCACATCACTTTAATATTTCACTTTTACAAACCTTGAATTTTTAGTGGTTAACACATTAGTTTCAAGAGTCTTCTAAATAAATTTAGTAAGAGGAAGAGGAAATTTGAAAGGAAAAATTTAGCTTAGAATAGAGCTCTAGCTAGTTGAATAATTTGTACCTTAGTACTTTGAGCGGTCTGACTATATAAAACTCAAGACCTAGTTTAGAGTGATCAGACCGAATGGCCAAGATCGATTTGAAGAGTTGCTCCTTAGAGCGAAGGTTTTAAAGTTTTGTAAGGTTAGAAACACATAGACTATATAGATAGTTTTAGATCACTACAAGTTAGGTGCTAATCAGTTGAGAGTTCATTTGATCCTGAGTGATTACTGACTCTACAACTAAAGAAGTATCCCTTATACAAAATAAAAAGATGTGAATGCCATATGGTGGTATACACTATGGGCCACAAAAATGGTTCCGCTTTTTCAAATACTTGTAAATCATTAGCCAATGGACGGAAAAACTACATCTTAGTCTCTTTTTCTCTGCCTCCTATAGTACTATTAATAGGTAAAAACAATTTTGAACTGATGGACATAGTTTAAGAGCATGTGAGCAAAAACTGAGGGCGATTATTATTGTCATTACGCGAAGGTTATTCTCAGAGCTAACATTGTGATTTTACTTACTAAAAGGCAGTGAAAAAAAGGGAAAAAATTATAATGGTAATGGTAAACAAAATAATACAGGGTGCTTACACTTCTTCCTTGGAAACTATTCGGAAATTGAATAACTTCAGTGATATTTTGATCTCATTGAAGTTCTCACTCTAAATATTCGTTCTTCGCTTGTTCATTGCATGATTAAGGCTCGTTTCACACAAGCATTTTTAACACTGCAGAAAAAAGCTCTTCTTAAATTTTTTTTCGCTAATGGAAATACCACTTTAAATTCTTACTTCTGTGATGAAAAAACGCAAGTGTGAACACATATTAAGAAGAGCTTTTTTCCGCGCTGCTAGAAATGCAAGTATGAAACAGGCCTTAACCATGCAATGAACAAGTGAAGAACGAATATTCATAGTGAAAACTTCAATAAGATCAAAAATGTCACTGAAATTGTACTTTTTTTCAAATAGTTTCCAAGGAAAAAGTGTAAACAACCTGCATTATAATGTCTACAATTATTTTTTTCCCTTTATTCACTGCCTTTTATTAAGTAAATTCAAAAAGTTAGCTCTAAGAATAACCTTCGCGCAATGACAAAAACAATCACCCTCACTCTTTGCTTACCTGTTCTTAAACAATGCCCATCAGTTCAAAAATGGTTTTACCTGTTAATAGTACAATATGTGGCGGAGAAAAGGAGACTAAGATGCAGTGTTTTCGTCCATTGGCTAACGATTTACAAGTATTTGAAAAAGCGGAAAAAAATTTGTGGCCCATACTGAATGTATTTAGTAGGGATAAGACTTATCATATATTTAAATAAGTACTTATATTTTTTTATATGAACAAATTCCAAATAATAAGTAGGAATAACCTAATATTAATATTTACATATTATACATCATAATTTATTTTAACAATGAATGTTAACTCTGCATTGCATGGAAAAAATATATCTATGAAATGATGAAAAATGAAGGAATTAAATTCGAAATGTGATTTTTTACTGAAATAGTTTTAACCCTCAACATCCATTCATCGTTATTAAAATAAACTATGAAGTTAAATATTCATCCTTGGATTTAGAAAACATATTCTAGTTCTTTAGAGTTAATTAGCGTTTGGTTAATTGCCCTAACAGTTCACACATTCTGTTCATCTTTTCGAGATAAATGAATAAAGGTTATGATGACTATATTTTTAATGCTGTAATATGTTGAAATGAAAGAGTTTATGTAGAAAATGACTGATTTGTAGAAATGAATGAAAACTCATTCTCAATTGATCATGTTTATCATTGAGGAGAAGAAATCACACTTGCAGTACATACTAAATTTCCCTCTCATTTAATCAAAGTTCCTGAACTTTCTGAAGCTTGTTTCTCTCTTTTCCCAATGATAAGATTCAGATTAACATAATCGTAATCTCAGTTCCATTAGGCAACGCAAACCAAATTATTTGTCCACTTCTTCGTTTGGAAGACTAATAGAATCTGATGAGAGAAATTTCATTGCAAGACATAACATGACTGCGTTAAGATGAGAACACATTACAGGAAGTAATTCAGTCTCTTGCGGTTGTGTGAAACTAATAGAACGACTTCTTAATTGACATGGAGAAGCTCTGTATAGTATATCTGAGAACGAAGTTTTCTTTTGAACAGTCTTATGAGTTTCATGTTCTTATTATCCCGTGAACAGACAATAACTTTAAATTATGCGAAGCAAGGAGGGTAAATCGATGCTGATTTAGATGATGACACTAATTGCATAAACTCAGGTAACATCCTCCCCTCCATAGGGAGAATCCGGTCACACCCAGTGTGATTAGGTGCAATAATTAGATAGATTTTGGTTACATGAATACCAAGTACCCGATCAGCTGCAGTACGTTCAATCAGTTTCTTTCTATCATATTTTATATGATTTCCAGTCCATGACAAATCTAGCGCATGTGGAATTCATGGAGTCTCTAAGAACATAATTTTTAAAATTTAGTGTTTTTTATTATTTGAAAATTGTAATTTTTGTATATTCATCTCAATTTATTAGTATCCACCTGTATAGAATAAATCCTAAATAAGATCTACATCTCTATATATTTTGAAGGAAAGGTATAGTAATTAACAGTACTTAAATGTCCTCTCCATTCTAAATTTTAAAAAAATGGAATTGCGTTAAATTTTTAGAGCTAAGGTTTTATGATATATAACAAATAACGGAAATAAAATCGATTGAGTATTTTGTTCATATTCACATTTCACTTTCACTCTTTCTAAGATTCAATAGAAGAACAATGCTGCATTCCAAATTATCACGTATCAACGTAAATTTAATTGTAATTAGGTATGTAGGTTCACTAATGGTATTTAGATACTTGTCTAAGTAGCCATTTATAATATGTTTAAGAGCTTTAATATAGTTTATAATATTCAAGATTTTATGGGTCCTTTTTCTTTGCTTGAAATTCAGAGGGTAGAAAAAAGAACGGAAAAAATCTTATATTACATATAATAATACATTAGAACCAAATTTGAAATGGTCTGCAATATTCTAATCAGGTTAATAAGAAATAGAGTGAAAGGGACATTTGAGTGTTTATAGTGGATTTTTAATGCCTGAAATTAATATATAACGGAAACATTGGAGCAAGTAAACATAACGGATCAGAAACGGACCAAAAAAAGATAATGGACCAGAAATGAAGCTGGTAAAGATAACAGACCAGAAATGAAGCTGGTAAAGATAACAGACCAGAAATTAAGCTAGTAAAGTAAACGGACCAGAAAACTTTATTTTAATTTTATTAAATATTTGCTTTAGTATTTTATAAATCATCTCACAAGTCTGTACCAGAACAAAGAATGCAAATTTTTCCACTTCCAAATCTCGTCTTCAATTTTCTCGTTCTTTTCCGATAACGAAATTATTTGACGTGCAAGAATCACACTTTTCTCCACTTTATGACTTTTATTCCCCTGTTTCCTAACACGATCACTCTTGTGAATAATTTAGCGGAAACGTATGTAGGTAGAATTTGGAAATTGGTTCTCATCGACTCTTCCATTACGAATTTTCCTTGATTGCAAGAGGAAATTAAAAGAGAATAGAAAACTTTAAACTCTATCGATCAGAATTTAATATGAAACCTGATTAAAAGTTCTGTACAGAGAAAAATAGAACACTAAATAGATGGGAAAGAGATAGAGTTATTCAATATATATCTTTTTATCTAGAATAAATTGGAACTAATTCTCAATAAACTGTCTTTTCCGTCTATTAGGAGGTGACAATTTGAAGAGTTCTACCTATCACTATCTTCTCAATGTTAACATTCATACTTCTGAAACTTCACATTCATATCATTTCAATAAAGGTACAAAGTGAACGAAATTTATCTGCCAACTATAGTTCTATGCCTGCACATTTAAAGTGCCATGCATTCACTTCTACAGTGACATGCCTTCAAATCTGCAGTGTCATTCCTTCACATCTACAGTGCCATGCCTTCACGTCTACAGTGCCATGCCTTCACATCTACAGTGCCATACCTTCACATCTACAGTACCATTCCTTCACATCTACAGTGCCATGCCTTCACATCTACAGTTCGATTCTTTCACATCTAAAGTGCCATGCATTCACATCTACAGTACCATTCCTTTACATCTACACTGCGATGCCTTCACATCTACAGTACCATGCCTTCACATCTACACTGCGATGCCTTCACATCTACAGTGCCATGCCTTCACATATACAGTGCCATGCCTTCACGTCTACAGTGCCATGCCTTCACATCTACAGTGTCATTCCTTCACAACTACAGTGCCATACCTTCACATCTACAGTACCATTCTTTCACATCTACAGTGCCATTCCTTCACATCTACAGTTCGATTCTTTCACATCTAAAGTGCCATGCATTCACATCTACAGTACCATTCCTATACATCTACAGTGACATGCCTTCACATCTACACTGCGATGCCTTCACATCTACAGTGCCATGCCTTCACACATACAGTGTCATTCCTTCACATCTACAGTGCCATGCCTTCACGTCTACAGTGCCATGCCTTCACATCTACAGTGCCATTCCTTCACATCTACAGTGCCATGCCTTCACATCTACAGTGCCATGCCTTCATATCTACAGTGCCATTCCTTCACATATACAGTGTCATTCCTTCACATCTACAGTTCCATTCCTTCACATCTACAGTGCCTTGCCTTCACGTCTACAGTGCCATGCCTTCACATCTACAGTGCCATGCCTTCACATTTACAGTGCCATGCCTTCACATCTACAGTTCCATGCCTTTACATCTACAGTGCCATGCTTTCCAATTCCCCTACCAATCTGTTCTTGGTGACACTTTTTGTACTTTTTATCGTAGCTCCCGAATGGCAATGCAATGTTAGAGACATGAGGGGAAGCCTAAGGAATTCCCCTCTAATTTCCCATAAAAAATGGCAGTTCAGCACTCGTGTTTCAGGTCATTTTTACCCTGTTATTGAATTCATAAATGTGACAACAATTTAAATATGCTCAGCTCCTGAGAAATAAAATGCAATGTCTTGAAGGGAATGTCATCGGTGAATATTGGATAGAATCGCTTGTTAAATTTTATTAACGTGGATGTTATGCAACAAAAGAAAATAAAAACTTTGCATTGAAAACAAAACTGACTGGAATATCTACACAGATAATATCTTAGTCAGCAGTTTTTATTTAATCTCAGTCCTAAAAACACCTCCTTTCGACACAATTCTAACAACAGATAAACTTATTAAAAACACAGAATTTCTTTGAAATTCGAACACTATTCAGCTTTTATGGCTACACTATTGTTATTCAATAGTGTAGATATTTAATTAGAATAATAATTATATTATGTGTAGTTCATAGCAGTAAAAACATATCTCATCATTGACAGACTCATCAAAAAAGTATAAGAAGAAAAAGATCGCAATCTTGAGTTCACATTTAGTAGTTATAATGAAAATACAATGGGAGAATGAAATGAATTTTCCTATTTCTAATCTTCCCAGAGTTTGTTTTTATATTTAAAAAAAATATTATTTTAATCCCAAAACCGTCTCAAATACTACAATATTATTGTTCGACAAACTAGTTATTTCGTCATTATAATTACCACCTGAATGGAATCTACATCACCTGATAGAATAAATAATATTTAATCTTTCCACACATTTAATAGATATAATAGCATTATTTTGTCGTTTTTCTGATGTTAAATGAAGAGTTTGAGTGTTTATCTGAGAAATAATTAGGCTTTACTCTTAAGTTAATTCGCGTCCAATTTAACTTAATGAAATTACTGAGAAGTTCTCGAGACCTGAGACGATAAGAAATTAGAAGAGTTATAAAGCAACAATTACCAAATAATCAGTAATTGATTCATTATTTTGAGTAAAATTATACCTAACATTTATTTTGATAAATTTATATGTTGAGTGAGTGGTATTTATTTATTCACAGGAATTATCTGAGATGTTAGTGGAAAAATAGTACATGTTAACTAATCTCTAGAAACTGAAATATTGCATTTTTCTCACTCAGTTGAAAACAGTGCATTCATTCGGTAAAGTTGTACCTTCGCATTATATTCAGGAACAGACGGAGTTTTTCTTTGAAGATACATTCGAGAAAATTGTTTGCGATATTTCTCGTTATTGGCAAAAACTCTCCACTTCTTATAAGCTCTTTTAGTGTAAAATTTACGATTGCCAAATGTTCAGACTCGAAAAGTAGAAATGTTAAGCAGCTGCAGTGAGGAAGAAGAGAAATGAGATTGTGATTGAAACGCGGGGATCAATTGGAAAAAGTGAGGAGAAAGGTTCCAATTAATGGTAAATTTTTACATTAAATGAACACAGAAAACTTTACCTTATCCATAATAGATGAATTATCTACGCTCTTATTTCTCTCCTTTCGATTTCCATTTTGGTGGTAATTTTAACAATTTTCCACACCTTTGTGAGAGGTTTCGCATGGAATGTTCCAGAGAAGATGACATAAATTTTCTTTGTCTGTAACGTAGTAACTCTTAAATCTGTTCTCTCTGCGTATTACTCGAATGTTTTCCTTCGCTAGAAAAAGCGTCACTGTGACAATATGAATGATACCCAAAAGATGGCGCAGTTGACTCAGATGAGAAAGAAATATTTGGAAATCACACAAACAATGTATAAATAATGTACAGTAAAGTAAGACATGGGTGTAGGATTGTGAACTATTATATAGAAAAATTTATTCATCATGCATGGAGTTGTTGTTTCGTAGTTCCAGTTACTTTAGGATGAAAATTAGGAATGAAACGATTAGAGTAGCCCAATTGGTTGATGAGTTATCAACATCTTATCATCACATATAATTATAATGACATATATTATATTATGTCACTTATTAATTAGTAATAGGGAAATAAATTTGAATACAACGACGTACACTGTAGATGAAATTTAGAATTGATTTTTGACTAAAAAGTAAATAATAAAATTGTCATTTTAGATGTCAATCAATGCGAGTGACCAATATACTAAAATACAATATTTCTCTCATATTTAATTCTCAATAAGTCATCAAATAAAATTAATGAGAGATACGACTTTGAATTTCATGAACAGTTTACCACAATTCCAATCGTGTACAAATTCTTCATATTTTTTCCGTTTATTTCATCTCGAGAAGAAAAACTGAGTGTATTGGAAGGAGAGGAATTAAGTTTGTTGAGATGAGCCTTCACTGTTATGCTCATTGAGCTGAGAAATGAACTTCACAAGAAGCAAATACAACAACATTTTACTTTAACCCTATCATCCTTCACGCTACTTTCAGGTACTGAAGATTCACGGTTAGGCAAATGGAAGCTCACTTTCATTGATTCTCATATATTTTGAAAAACGATCGATAAATTAGTTTAAAATCGCAAGAGGCATAGCCTAATACATTAAGACAATGTGTATGAAAATTCTAGCAGATACATCAAGTCAATTTTTCATTATAGACGCTTATGTATAAAATATTGTTATTACATTCAAATACGATATTCACGCACACTCAGCCAGTAAGCTGACGGCACCTCCCCCCTCCCCCAGTTGGCAAACTAAGAAACACATACACACATACTACAGACTGCAGAGATATATACTATCGTAAACGTAACTACTGTAGGTATTCTGAGCGATTCCAGAACAATAACCCCCAAAGCAAAAAACCTCCCGCGGCCAAAAACTCCCGTGTAAAATACCCCTCGGACAAAAAAAAAAAACGCGCACTAAATTCTCCGGACAAAATAAACCCAAGCAAAAAACCCCGGTGCAAATAACCCCCGGTCTATATAAATAGTATAATTCATTATTATTAATATATTAAACATTATTCAAAGCGAACCAATAATTATTACATTTTCTTCGAAAATATGACAAAATATTTTGCAAAATAAGGTATACCCAATTACCTATTTTATAGTAAAAATAAGTACAGTAATGATTTTATCACTATCAAACCTGGCCGGGGAGGGGGGATGGAGCAACCACCCCCCCCCCCCTGAACCTCTCCGAACGGACCGCTAACCTAACCTTAGGTGCACTATATCTCTTTATATTTATAACATATAGTAATTTTATTACTAAAAGAGTAATGAAAATAAATAAAATTGAAATAGACTATTTATATCGATCGAGGTTTTTTTGCACCGAGGGTTTTTTGCTTGGGGGGGGTTCTTATCCGTTTTTTTTTTTCGTCCGGGGGGTTTTATTGCACAGGGGTTTTTGTCCGGGGATATATTGCACAGGGGTTTTTGACCGCGGAGGTTTTTTTGCACGGGGGTTATTGTCCTTTCACCATTCTGGGCAGGCATGTGTAGTATTTTGTAATGATACTGAGTGTGGACACGATGAGATGTTGTATCGTGATGAAATAGTTATTATCCAGTGGCTCTTATCGGTAATCATTCTATTGATGTACAAGTTGAATTAGATTATTTATCTAACAGTGATCTACTGAAAATAATTAATAACAATTGAATGGGAAAAAGAATAAATGGGGAATATCCTCATTTGATATATGCGATTGGTCAAACTTGCATTACGGTAATCTTCGAGCAAACAGAAGACGATTAATCTGAGGCTCAGTCAACCCGCGTGGTCGAGACATGTTGCACACAACCACATGGCACAAAGAGCCGATAGGACCATAGGCACTACACACATTTCATTTCACAAATGCAAGCCACTGCAATCGACACGGTTGGCTGAATGGTGAGCAAGGAAAACAGTGAGAATTTAGAAATACATTTACACATTTTGTTATTATTCACAATTAGAATTTCACAGAGAAATTTTCCTATATTCAGTAGAGAGAAAATATTTTCAGGTTTAATCGAACACTCTTGAAAGAAGTTATATACATAAGAATATAAAGTGAGTAGCTATCTGCCCAACCATATACGTAAGGGCTAACAAATTAATATTTGATATATTTTTGAGTGAATTACTCTGTAACAAATGAAAGATCAGTAAATTTAAAAAATTATCCTCCTCCAAATATTAAACTAACTTCTTTAATATCCTAAGCTGTTCAAAATCATTTTCTGTAAACAAAATGTGAATATTACAATATTTATCATATAATTAATCTAAACATCTATCATTCTAATTTGTAATGATTTAAACATTCAAAGAGAAATATTTTGACAATTAACAAAGGTACTATTTACAATCGCACAGAGCAATAAAATTAATACCAAATGAATGGATGGTTTTATCTTTTTTGTCGCTGACAAATCGCTAGCGTACGCAGTTTCTAAATTGTAATAGTTCATCACATTTTATCATGTTCTGAGGACTGTGATGAGGGGGGGGGGTGAAGGAGGTATGAATGAGCTTAGAGAAATTAAAGTTAAGTTAATATTTAGAAAATATTTTGCGCTGATTTTTATTTGTTTTGTTCTTATGAATGAAACAAATCAATAGACAACCAATCATTATAGGAAAAATATAAGTTCAATTGATTAAAATATTGATAAAAAGTAATATTCATAATTATTTTGTGACAACGGCAGTGAAAATCTTTTGATAACATTGGAAAATTTTCAACAAACGCTAAAACTTGAATCACATTTCAATAATTCACGTAATATTTCCATCTTGACATATGCTCATTGGACAGTAGAAACGTGTATTGAGGAAATGACTCAAAATATAAGTATGATATATATAGATATATACGTGTTTTTCGAGTGCTATTTTGTATTGCTATTCCCACGTCTTACACGGGAAAAATTAATACATTGACTCGTGGTGCAAATCTTAATCGTAAAAATATCTGTGAACTTATAGCAGCAAGTTCATTCTAAAGCCTTATTTACGTATCATTACTAGGTTAGTAATGATAAACAGTATAAGTAGGTATCTAGGTAGGTATAGGTGGAAATTGATAAATATTAATATATAGCTATAATAAAAATATTTTATTGAAATGTTCTATTGCTTCTTATAATAAAAAATAAAAGATACAAAATCAATAGAATATTAAATAATATTTATTTATAATAACTTTAAAAGGCATGCATGTTATCATATTGCTTATACTTCATTCCAATTCTATTCCTACCATGTCCAGGATGGCCGAGAGGTTAGCGTCGCTGACTGGAGACTGCAGATCAAGAGTTCGACTCCCGCATACACCACTTCATTTCTATGTTCATTTCTTCCCATTATAATTTGTATATAATAATATGTAACATTAAACCAATTAATATGCAGTGAAATTTACATATACACTATAGGCTATAAAGTGAGAAATAGTAATTAAAACAGCATAACATTTTCTTTAAACCAAACAGTTTCAGTTAAAATAGCGAGATACTTGTGTTGCTACAGTAAATATTTGTGTTGCTTTAAATATACTTTTTGTTGAAATAACAAAATACATTTTTTGAAGTAACAATATTGTAATGTTACCATAACTAATAAGCTCTAGTAAGTCTAGTTACTGTTACCTTAATAATCCTAGTGTAACTATAACAAAAAAAAATTATCAAAAAAATATTTTTACTATAATAAAATTTTTTTGATGGCTAATAGCTGACAAATTTATTTTGTTGACATAACCAAAAACTACTTTTTTTGGTTGTATCAACAAAACCGTTCGCTGTTTGTAGATAAAGTCCTTGCTAGTTTTTAATTTCACCACTCGATTTAATGTCCCATATAGTGGACACTTCACTCGCAATAATTCTCAAGTGCGTACGAGGCTTAACTAATATTTTCTTATTTATTTATTGGGCAATGCTCAGCTGTGACAATTTGCATTACTTGCGACCAGAAGAAGACTGCAATCACCGATAAAATAAGTCTCTATCTTCTTTTCATTCTAAGTTCTCTGGAAAGAAGGAAGTGTCGCGTTCATGGAAACAATTTACGAATGATTGCTATAAAAAAAATCAAAGAAATAAATTAAATTAAATGCTTTATATTACATCAATTGAAACCGATATGTCATGCTATATTTTTATACTTATAATATATTGGTGATAATTTTTTTTTTAACACAGCTCTCGTTAATTAAAGAACGAGCAATTGATGAGAATGTAATAGGGATCTGATGGTGGCCGGAAATTTCGGTCTCGGAATATTCGGTCTAAGGTAATACTACTAATAAAAAATATGTATCAGGGGGCGTGCCGCCCCCCAACCCCCCTGCTAGGTCATTAAACAATCATGAAGTGTGCAGTATAGCAAACTAGTGAATACAACACATCACATTACACATGGCGGCCATTTATGTTGAGAGGCCATTTATAATTTCAAAACATAAATTTCCGAGACCGATTTATTTTCAGAGTCCCAGTTTTCTTAGAACCGGATCAGATATGTGGAGAATTCATCATTAAATATAATAGCAAACAACAATACAATAATTTGTGACAGAAAGAGAGAGTGAATGTAAACCCTTCAGTTGTCTCTATTCCATTGAGATGTTAGAAAATAGAACAAGGTACACTGTCTGGCATTCTGTTTCTATCGAGATGTTAGAAAATAGAACAAGGTACACTGTCTGGCATTGTGATTCTATCGAGATGTTAGAAAATAGAACAAGGAACACTGTCTGGCATTCTGTTTCTATCGAGATGTTAGAAAATAGAACAAGGTACACTGTCTGGCATTGTGTTTCCATTGAGATGTTGGAAAATAGAACAAGGTACACTGTCTGGCATTGTGATTCTATCGAGATGTTAGAAAATAGAACAAGGAACACTGTCTGGCATTCTGTTTCTATCGAGATGTTAGAAAATAGAACAAGGTACACTGTCTGGCATTGTGTTTCCATTGAGATGTTGGAAAATAGAACAAGGTACACTGTCTGGCATTCTGTTTCTATCGAGATGTTAGAAAATAGAACAAGGTACACTGTCTGGCATTGTGTTTCCATTGAGATGTTAGAAAATAGAACAAGGTACACTGTCTGGCATTGTGTTTCCATTAAGATGTCAGAAAATAGAACAAGGAACACTGTCTGGCATTCTGTTTCTATCGAGATGTTAGAAAATAGAACAAGCTTTCTATTTCCAAAGTTATCTCTCAATGACCATATAAAACTATCTAGTACACCTGAGATATGAAGTGGCTCTGAGTTATGATGAAAGCAATACTTCATAACTCAGGAGTTTCACTGTAGTATAAATTATTACACGATATGATTACACTGGATTTATCTAATAATTCCGTTTCGTATTCCAAACTACAATCTCTCAAGATACAGCTTCCATCTGAATTAAATAACAGAATTTATATTATTGATATAACTAAATAGACATGAGACATCTTAATTAGTATTTTCTATAGTAGTATATCAGAGAAAACGTAATGACATTCAACTGATCAATCAAATAAAATATGAAAAATGAATCTATTGTTTCTAAATATATAGTATAAATATATAGTTTTATTGAATACATGGTATGATATATTATATACTAAATAAAATAAATACTAGGTATGTATATATTGTGAGACATAATAATTCAGGAGATTATATATTATATAAAGGAACGTGGCTGTTGAAGTAAAGAAAAAGGTGAATGTGTTGTTGCCAACAACCCTGGTTACGAAAATATAACCAAAATAAGAGATGAATATTATAATAAAAAAATAATGCATGTTATTTTCTTCCTGTAAAGTACATATATAATTTATACTGTTTAAATTATATCATAAAAATTTAAGTACCCTTTGTTCTCACCTGGAGAATTATTTTATAACACCTCTATCTCACAAGTAATTGCCTATAACCTTCTAGTTCCAGCTCTTATTTATCATTAGGGTTGTGACAATATTCTTTTAGCATAAAAATATAATCTCGAGCATATTTTAAATAAAGCAAATTATTTTTATTAAAACATATCCCAGCTAACCAAAAGCTGTTTGTCCCACGTCTTAAGACGTCTGATACCCCTCGCTATAGAGGGATTTAAGACGTGGGGCAAGACGTGGGCGGGGGACATCAGACGTCTTGCAAACGTCTAACCCTCTTCATTTGCACAGGGGTCCCCCTCTGCAAGACGTCTGATCCCACGTCTTGTCCCCCTCTGACAGAGGGGGACATCCACCTGTCCCACGTCTTACCCCACTCCGTTTTCAAGACGTGGGACCCACGTGGGACAGAGTGTGGATGTCCCTCGCTTTAGAGGGATTCAAGACGTGGGACCCACGTGGGACAGGGTGAGTATTCAAGACGTGGGACAGAGTGGGAATATCCCCCTCTGCAAGACGTGGGACAGAGTGTGGATGTCCCCCTCTGCAAGAGGTGGGACAGAGTGCGGATGTCCCCCTCTGCAAGACGTGGGACAGAGTGCGGATGTCCCCCTCTGCAAGACGTGGGACAGAGTGCGGATGTCCCCCTCTGCAATACGTGGGACAGAGTGCGGATGTCCCCCTCTGCAAGACGTGGGACAGAGTGTGGATGTCCCCCTCTGCAAGGGGGACATATCTCTCTTTTGGCTCAAACTACTTCGGTTAATTGGGGTATATAAATATGTATAAGAAATAAAAAAAAGATGCATACTAATTATTATTGCAATTTCTAACCATATTGCATATAGTGTATATGTACATTTGGCTGTATATCATTTATTTTAAATTACATATTGTTATATACAAATTAAATGGGAAGAAATGGAGAAAGAATTGTAGTGGTGATCTCGGGAATCGAACTCAGGACTCTAGTGTGTTGTACTATTGAAGCCTGCGTCGCTACCTCTCAGCCATCCTGGACATGGTAGAAGTAGTATTAAAATGATCTTTATCCAACTTGATTACTTGAGTGCTTCTTAAAATTATTTTAAATAAATATAATTTAATATTCTACATTTTGGTATCTTTTATTTTTTAATGTAAATGATAAGAATGTGTATAAAGTTATTTATTAATATTTGTAATGATAATGTTACCTAATTAGCTTTAACTGTTAATTAATATTACCTATAGTTACCTTCTGGTGATATCACTACCTTATACCTATCTAGTTACTTACTAGAGTTTATTTATAACTACCTAGTAACCTACAAGTGATAACCACCAATCTGTACCTACTGGTGGTTATCACTACTTACCAATTACGTAGTATTTATCAGTACCTACTTAGTTACCTACATTACTGTTTGTCAATACCTACCTAATTACCTACTGGTGTTTATCGATGCCTACCTAGTTGTCTACATCTGCTTATCAATACCTAATTAGTTACCTTCTTGTGTTTAACATTGCCTACCTAGTGGCCTACAACTGTATATAAAAACCAATATAGGTCCTAGTTAAATACTAGTATTCATCAATACCTACCTAGTTACCAACAACTGTTTGTCAATGCCTACCTAGTTATCTACTAGTGTTTATCAATGCTTATCTAGTTACCTATAACTGTTTGAGAATACCTACCTAGATACCTACCAGTACCAATACCTACCTACCTAGTATACCTACTAGGTAGTGTTCATCAATCCGTACCTACTTACCTACTACCTAGTATTATTCATCAATGCCTACCTAGATAGTAGATACCTACATCTGTTTACGAATACCTACCTAGTTATGATACGTGTTAGAAATATTGAACCGTATAGGGTAAATATTATATTTATATAATATTTAGACGATATAATTCAATCTCTAACCACCACTAAATATAAATACATTATTATATTGAATATTATATTATATTATAGTAATATCATTTTATTATTATATTTGAATATTTTATTATTGTAATAATATTAGTAATATTCTTTTTATTATACGTATATTGAATCAAGGAGGCAGACTGTAGTTAACTTTTACATGCTCAGAATTAACTCTAATTTACATATTTTATCTAAATTATTCCTGCATTCTCAAGCAACTTGATTGCACAATTGCTTTAAGAAGTTAAGAACGAATATAAATTAGGGTGGTGCCCTATCATTAACTGTCATTAAGCTGGCTATTTATAATTATCTTGATTATATTTACAAGTCTTAGTATTTTGTGCTATCACGTATGAGTCATAAATATCCCCACTTTATGACGAGAACTCTGATCGTGGACCTTGTAAAACTATAACAAAAACTTGTCGCATACTGGTCATGCCAGAGCTTCCTTCAAATCCCTCCTCTAAAAAGAGCCCTATAAATATCACGGACATCCAAGGGATGTCGTTCGTTCATAGTGTAATTCCGCCCGTTAAACACGGTTCGCTGATCGTTCCTCCTGAATTAAATACTTGTACGTTCTCCAGTGTTCTTTGTTAAATTCACGGCAATCTATTCATATCATACGAACTTGTTAACTTGTGTATTCCAATTCCATATCTTGTACTTGTATTTATCATAGATCTTACCAGTAGAAAGTCCTTAACTACTCTGTGTTTTACTACCCTCCCTTATGAGACTATAGTAGAAGAATCATAGGAGATTGAGAATCAACCCAGTTTAGTTGAACCTAAATAGAACTGATTCAATACTGGCCCCGAACAAACAGGGACTTTCGAATACTCTGATCTATTGATATTAGTATACAAGTACAGATATAGTTTTGTGAATTGTGAAACCAAGTGCAGTGAGTAGATCGAGTCGAGGAGGATTCGCGGCTGAGGAAGAGTAGACACACGAACCCTCAGGTTAAATAAGCTCCTGAGTAGCATACATATATTATGATTACATATATGTACCGCTGATAGCGTAGCGGATAAATTCGAACATTTGAGATCCAATCCAAGCGAGAGTGCAGCAGCTAGCAACTAGTGCACTGTGTTGGTCAGATATAGACCTGACATACGTCTGGGAGGTCAACAGAGTCAACAGAAGTACTATCAACAACTCACAAAAAAACGGGTTAGTACTTGAAGGACGTGGTAAACACCTCATCTCCATCCAGACAAGTTCCAGAGTTCCCCCATCCTTCCCCCAGTTCCAGAATTTCCCTCCAGACTGGTTCCAGAGTTCCCCCATCCTTCCCCCAGTTCCAGAATTTCCCCCCAGACCGTTCCAGTTCCCCCCCCCCACCTCGGTTCCCCTCCGTCTCCAACTCCAGGCTGCTCACCACTAATCCATATCTATAACGCCGGACTGAGCACGTGCGAGCAGTGTGTGAAACCTGTTACGCAAGAGGCGAACAGTTGCTACAGTATACGTAGCTAACCGCCTAGAGCAGTTTCCTAGACTGGTGCCGAGCCGAGGTCAACGGACTCTCCACAAGAGACAGCAGCTTCCTAGACTGGTGTCGAGATCAACGAACTCTCCACAAGATACAGCAGCTTCCTAGACTGGTGTCGAGATCAACGAACTCTCCACAAGAGACAGCAGCTTCCCTAGACCTGTGCCGAGGTCAACGGACTCTCTACGAAGAGACAGCAGCTTCCTAGATTTGTGCCGAAGTCACTGGACTCTACGTACATCACATAAATACTGTGTCACAACACATACAGGTCATCACAAGGGCAAGTACATAACTCATCTTCGATCTACGAGAATTACAACGTAAGACGAATTAGTCAATTCAAATTATATATATAATAAAATAAAATGGGTCAGTAAGACCCATAAGGTTAAGTAGGAAAGTAGGAATAACTTCAAAAATTCATACAATTACCTACGAATAGTAGTATTTTTTGATCACTGATTATTATATATTATATATTAATCACTATTATCTCACATGTTATGTAATATTATATATTTTTATTATATTTTATATTCTTGTTGTGAATTATCATTGTTACTCTTTTTATTTTAGGGGTATCAAATCACTAACCACATATTTTACTTACCTATTGCATGCTAAGGTTGTTGTGTTATATATAATTATTGTATTAAAATTTTGCATCATATCATAATACGCGTGATGGGGACTAAACAAATTTACTGAACATTAGAGGAAATCCTGAGAAGACAATAAACTAATAAAGATAATTCAGCAAGCAAAATGGCCATAGCAGGACAGGAGCAGAATCTTTTTATCTTGGACCCGCTACCCAGATTCAGAGGAAATCTAAGGAAAGGTGAAAATCCCCAAGGAACGTCGGACATTGATGTCCGTACGTTCCTTCGCAGTCTGGAAATCCAATTCCGCTGCAGAAATATTACTGATGACCACCAAAAAGTCTCTCTCTTATTTAATCAGATCGTTAAGCATGTGGGTGATGCCATTCAAGTGGTAAATGGGTTCGCTGGTCTAAACATAACCTATTCATCCCTCAAGGAGGAATTACTGATCTCATATCCTCAACATGAGGGAACTGATTTTACGTGTGCTGCTCATACCATAATGAACTTCAAGATACACACGCAGGAGCCATTACGATCCATATCACAGTTAGAAGCAGAATCAAGAGCAGCAGTGGAAGCATTTATGTCAGGGAATCATAGAGAAAGAGAAGGAATCTTCTCCCAAAATATAATAAGTGAGACTTATAGGGTAAGTAATCAAGATTACCAGGATTTGGGGGTTCCACCATCGACCGAACCACCAAGGGATGAGGAGTCCAGTGCCAGTGGAACCGAAGAGGGAGGAGAAGAATCAAGTCCATCATCTACAACCAAAGGGAAGAAAACGCCTGGAGTTCCGTCCAAGAGTTCAGCCAGAGATACAACCGAGAGTCAAGATGCAACGACAAGCAGAATAGGCGTAAAGGAAAAGGTAAGGTACACTCTCGGGGAAACACAAACCCCAAGAGAATTCATAACTGCCCAAGAACTTCTACATAGTTTCATCATGCACCTCCATTTGGCGGACAAACTAGAGCCAGAAGTATATAAGGAGATAGCGAAGACTCCAATAGGTCTCCGCTCCACCATGTTAAAGGCGAAGGCTGCTCGCGCTATGGAAAAACATGCGTCAGATAAAAGGAAAAGGGCTGACAGGAAGGTCCGCTCAGACGTCCTCTATGAATTCCAGGATATTACTCGTAGAAATGAAGCAAGACAATGTTTCAAGTGCGGCAAGACAGGACATCTCAAGAAAGATTGCCGAGTCTCCCAAAATTCAGAAGGCCCAAATTATTGTTCCTACTGCAAAAACAGAGGACATATTGCTAAAAGATGCGCAAAACGCATCAAAAAGGGGATACCCTACTGTAACAAGTGTGACCGTATAGGACACGACTACAAGGATTGTAAATCAGATAAGGTATGTAACTTATGTACTCGTAGAGGACACACCTCTAACGAGTGTAGGGCAAGAAGGAACCTGAAAACAAACAATGGGAAGAGCCAGAGAAATAACAGGTATCCAGAACCTAAGGAAACATTAAGAAACTTAGAGGAATGGGATAACCCGAATAATGAGGAAGACAGTGAGGACGAATTGAACACAATATGGGAAGACCCCAGTAAGCTTGTTCTAGATGAGGAACAATCAAATTCTATGGATGGAGCCATTGAAGGAGAAGAAGAAAATTGACGCGAGGAGGTACAGGATTTGGAGGAACATGTTGTTGCTGCTATTACACCCTCCATATCTACACCTAAGTTGATGATAGAGGTAGGCCAGGGGAAATACGAAGCTCTCGTGGATACAGGAGCTTCGACCTCATTAATAAATGAGAAGCTAGTGCCTCCCAATTATTTAAGGAAGACGAAACGTAGAGTAAGGGATGCTAGTGGTAATGCGATTCCTATAGTGGGGAGTACGAAGGTACGGTTAATAACCCCACAGGGATCTTTTTCGGTAGAAATGCTAGTCATCAGTAAGGAGAGTCCCGTAAAGCAAATCATTGTTTTAGGAATGAATGCTTTAGAACGGACCTTAGTGAACTTCTCAAGGAAGTCACTAACATTTAAAAATTTAGGAAATTCAATAAGGGATCCAGAAGAACTGGATATGAGGATTCTCAATAATGGCGAACTAGTAAATCATCCCATAGGGTCGTCAATAGGACAACAAGGAGGACAGGAATATGGGAAATGCTGGGATATGAATAGCGTTCATTTGCTTGAAGACGTGGAGTTAGATCCAAATACGGTGACAATAATGAATATTAAGGCACCAAAATGGTGTGAAGAAAATCAGTGTCTGGTATTGCACACTACAATGCATCACAAGAAGATGGTGGTAACAGCTAATGCCTTGTCCAAAGTAACTGAAGGACAAATTACCGTAAACCTCATGAATCTGGATGATAAACGGGTAAGGCTAAAGCAAGGAACTAAGCTATGTACGGTAAATACTTACAGAAGTGAAGAGTATCTGAATTTGGTCCAGGAAGGGGAAAGAAGAAACCACCATACGGACATAAGTAAGGGTTTTAAACCACTTACTGAAGAGGAAATAAACTGTGGAGATAGCACTATGAAACCTCAGTTACTAAAGTTACTGAACAAATACCACAAGGCCTCCTGGAGGGAAGGCGAGCCACTGGGTCATTTTAAGGGAGACGAAATGCCTATAACCCTTACCGACCCTAAGGTGGTAGTGAATGTACCCCCTTACAGAATTCCTCATGCTAGACAAGGTCAGCTAGATACTGTCATAAAGGACATGCTAGCGAATGGAATAATAAATAAGTCCAAGTCTAATTATAATTCACCTTTGCTGGTTGTCCCAAAACCAGGCGGTGAAATTAGAGCTTGCATTGACTACCGTCAGCTAAATAAAGTAACAGACAAAATAACGTACCCAATCACAAAAATCAGTGAATTATTAAATTCGCTTGGTAATACTAATGTAATAACTTCTCTAGATTTAGCTTCCGCATTCCATCAGGTACCCATAAAGGCAGAGGACAGACACAAGACAGCATTCACTTTCAACAACAGTAAGTATGAATATACGAGGATACCTTTCGGGTTGTCCTCAGCACCCGGGTTTTTCAGTAGAATTATAAATGAGGTCTTATTCGATCTTATTGGTCATGGCGTTTTAGTCTACCTAGATGACATAATCATTACTTCCGATAATAAGGTAAGTCATTTGGAAAAGATAGAGAAGGTCTTGAGTAAATTAGCCTCGGCTGATTTAAAACTCAAGATCTCAAAGTGTAAATTTTTCACCAATAGTGTAAAGTTTCTAGGTTACAAATTAACGTCAGAAGGCTTAAATTTGGACGAGGACCGCACCAAGGATATTAGGAACCTACCTTATCCTAAAGGTAAGCGACAATTACAGGGGTTATTAGGAGCATTGAACTACTTTCGAGTTTTAGTTCCAAGTTACGCTATTATCGCAGCTCCCTTATATGAACTATTGAAGAGTAATGTTAGGTTCATCTGGACTGAGCGACACTCTCTCGCGGTGGACGCACTGAAGGAGAAACTCTGCTCAGCTCCCATATTGAAGATACCTGACTATTCGCGTCCCTTCTATCTGCATTGCGATGCCTCCCTTGTAGGAATCGCTAGTGTATTATTGCAGGAACATCAAGAGTATTTGCATCCGGTGGCATTTGTATCCAGATGCATAACGGAAGCCCAGAGGAACTACTCTTGCACAAAAAGGGAGGCGATGGCATTACTTTATGCCCTAAGGAAATTCCATTATATCATCAAACTCTACGATATCACTGTCTACACTGACCACCTCCCCTTGTTGGGAATTTGCCAGAAGGTAACTAAGGATGCAGCTCTTACTAGATGGACTACGGCTATCCAGGAATATGATGTAAAAATTAAATATTTACCGGGTAAGAGTAATATTTTCGCAGACTTATTATCTAGATTAGTGGACGTAGAAAAGGGATGTGTAGATGTCGCACAGAAATTGGATGATGATTTCCACGATAAGATTCAGATTACTGAATTACAAGAGGAAAAAACGGAGGAGGAAAATCTAAATGACGGAATTGATTCACTAATCCCAGTAGCAGTACCTTGGGATGAAAAGGAACTGAGGGAACATCAGAAAAAGGATGAAAGATGCATCGAATTGAGAAGGGCAATGATAAATGGTCTTGAAGAATATACCCATAAGCTATCTAATTTCAAGAGCTTGAATAAGATTATCTACGTTTACAGGAAATTCAAACGTGGAGATTCGGAGGAAGAAGTTCTGGTTCCATACATACCAGATTCTCTCATGGAAAGGGCGTTTGAAATTGTCCATGATAAAATAACCGCTGGACACAAGAGTGCACCCAGAACCTTAAGGTTATTTCGGCGGAACTTCTACAACTATAAGGAAAGGGAATTCATCGAAAATAAGGCCAAGACTTGTATTAAGTGCATTAGGGCAAAGGGAATTGCCAAACCGGTTCCCTTAGGTAAGTATCCTATTCCCCCGAGGCCTTTCACAGCACTCAGTTCAGACATCCTAGGACCGTTGCCCATCACTGAACTTGGAAAAAGGTACGTTCTAGTTTTTAGAGACTTTACTACCAGGTATTCTGTATTTTTCTCCCTAGCCTATAAGGACAGTAGTGCCATAATAGCAGCCTTGAGAGAATTAATATCCCATTACGGGACATTCGAAACATTACTGACAGATAACGCTCAAGAATTCCGGAGCGAAGAACTAAGGAAATTTCTAAAGTTCTATGGGATAAAGAAGGTAGAGATAGTAATCTATCAGCCCAGTTCGCAGGGATTGTCCGAACGTATAAATCGTGAATTAAATAAATTGATAAGAATTTATGTTGAGGATACAGCTAGAAATGATTGGGATCTCTTTTTGCCAACACTTCAACTTACAGTCAACAACACCTTCAACAACGTGTTGGGAGAGACTCCATTCTTTGCGCTGTATGGATACGACAGTTTCACGGTGGCGTTCAAATCCCCTAGGTTCAATTATGGGGAAGATTATCTCTCTATGCATCTGAATAAAGTAACCCAAGTACGACAATACTGCCGACAATATTTGCTAAACTCGCAGGAAGAGTATACGAATCGGGCAAATCAGAATAGAAGAGATAAGGCCATAGAGGTTGGTGATCGGGTTTTTGCCAACCTCAAGAAATACAAGAACCATGGGAAACTAGAATTTCCCATCTCAGGTCCATTCGTGGTAACGAAGGCTGAAGGACGTGCATACAATATCAAGGACAAAGTTACTAAGGAAACTTATGTAATTCATCCAGATAAATTAATCTTGGGATTACAACTTCCCACAGATAGAATTCCTCCAACAGGTCATTCTTCCACAGGTCAAATTCCCCTAGACCAGGTTTCTACAGCCGTAACCAAGGGAACTAATCTTCAGGGTCAAGCGGGTAGTAACGCTGGAATTAAAATAACAGAGGGAAATGCCACAGAGGTGGATAATAACACTAACACGGTGGATCTGACTAATACTAAACCACGTGAAACTCAGGCCACTCAAAGGAGATATGACCTGAGACCAAGAAAATAACTTAAGTCTGCATGCGAATTATATTAATCCAAGTTAACTAACCACTATACATTTGTATAAATATCTTTTTCCAAGACTATTGTTAGAAACTATACTATACTTTACTACTTTACTACTATACTTTACTAATATTAACATTTAACTAACTAACATCGTTAATTTACAAATTAAATGGGTTGTTAGAAATAATATAGAATAGAGATTAAGTGAGAATATGTATTAAGAGAAAATATTTCTATTCCTCAGGAAGAGATGATCATTTATCGTGTCTCTGTGCTGTTAGCATACGTAATCCTATACGTAACTGCCCTGCTAGAAAGAGAAAGTAGTTCACCAATTGTAAAGATAGGATGGTCGGGGCAAGCCCGGGTTACCGGAGCTTACCTCATTTCACCTATTAGATTAGATTTCATTGATAACATATGTAATCAACTCACATCAAATTTACAAGTGACAAATAGTTTTATATCAGCATTAGTTTCATCTGAAGTGTTAGGTAAGGCTGAAAATGATTTAGGATTTATAAGAAGAACCAGTTTCTTGTTACATAAAATAGAAGCTACTTATGTGGAGGTTTTAAATTATTTAGAAAATAGTCTAATGTGTCCTAATCGAACTCTTATAAACCTATCTGAGGATTTCAACAACCTAAAGACCACTCTCGACCCTATTTGGTCAAACCTCACTACATTAGAAGCTGGAACACCAGCCCAAATATTGACCCAAGGCTATTTTAGCCAGCGACCTTCAGTCATTCGACCTTCCCCAGATCAGCAGATTTTCTTAGGAACTGTAGTTGTAGGCACGATTGGTTTGATTGGAGGTAGCTTAATAGGAGCCTTATTTGGTGGTGAAGATAATTCTGATGAAATAAATTCCCTAAATAAAAACATTCAAACAGTTAATTCAAAGGTAAGGATTACCAACGAACGTATTGATGTTTTGTCAAAAAATTTGACATTAAATGTGCAGAATATAAAATTGATCTTAGAAAGCATGACAGAGTTAAATAAAAGAACTCAATCTGCATATACAGTCCAATGGAATTTAAATCAGTTAAAGCAGGCGGCAACAAATTTGCTCATTTTATTCAGAATTGCTGATAATAGTATGACATTGTTACGATCTGGTTATTTGAATGCAGACCTCCTAAATTTAGAAACGTTTAGCGAAGTCATTAAGGAAGGGACGAGTTATTTCACAGGATTAGAATTCCCAGTTAATGTGACAAGAGAAAACATTCCCGAAATTATCTCATTACTTAAAATTAAACACCTCCAACAAAACCGGTTTATTATGACAATTCCTTTAGTCGAGTTATCTAGTTATAAGATTTATTCATTAGTACCACATCCAATTAAACTTTCATCTGGTTCTATAATGATAGCTGAAGTAAACGATGTAATTTTAGTGAATAAGCATGAATACATAATCTTAAGTTCTGAAAATGTAAATTCTATTACTGATGACTTGCACGTCATAAATGATATTTTCCCTATTTGGAGTCTTAATTATAATTCATGTTCATATGCAGGATATATTGGAAATGTAGATGATGTGTTAAAATTATGTAATTTCAAAAATTATCCCCAAAATATCTATTTAGCTAGTACTCCACAAAATAGGCTATTGTATGTTTCTGAACCTACTCCCATTAATTTGAATTGTCCTGAGACTCGAATTAAGGACACAATTGATGGTCTAACCTTTATTCCAAATGAATGCGACTTAATTACGGCTACAACAAAATGGCCTGCAGTGCTAACACAGAATATTGATATAAAAGCTCTAGTAGGCAAGTCAGGAAAGGGAAGATCTTTTGATATCACATCCTTACCTCCTTTCATTTTGAACGAGTCTCAGCCATTACACGAATCTATTAAAATTCAAATTGATAAACTTCCTTCAGAAGGTGATAAATTTACCTTTGACTTCGATAATTACGACGTATCTTTGGAACAGGTTACCTCTTATTCAATAGTAGCTTATGGTGGGATAACAGTGATAGTTATTATCCATTCCATATTATTAGCAATCATATTCTTACCTAGAATTCGAAATTGGTTCTTGAATAAAAGAAAAAAACAAGGAAATTCAGGATAATTCAATTGAATTGGGAATAAGGAAGAGCGTTAAAAAACGACTTCCGAAGTCACCTCGTGACTCATTGAAACTTTCATTTAGGAGGGGCCTTAGTAAAGCACGAAAGATGCCCAGTAGATGGTCGTCTGGTAGAAGTAAAGATTCGATTGCCAGTTCACTGAGATCTGTCGCTGATAGTACAAGAACTAGTACACGCAAATGGCGTCAAAAAACCAGCAACTGGTTAGCTCCAGAGACTAAAACTGAGCCTCTTTCGGTTGCAAATGTAGGTACAAATACTCCACATCATAACAAATTATATCCAACCTTGTCCGTAAATTCTAACTACTCGAATAATGATCAGGAAAACAGAAACATACCCATTCCATCTTTCTAAATGATATGTAAAATTATAACTTCTTTTACTAAAATTGATTAAATAAGGAAAAATTTGTTGTATTTAGTTAGCATTTATATGATCATGTATTCACATGTATTTTGCTTAGAATAGGAATATTATATTCTTAGTTAATTCATATATAATCATGTGTTTTATTCTTGTTGGGTAGTTTGGTAATAGATTATAAGGATTTAAGGATAGTATTTTTGTTGGGTGGTAGTTTGGTAATAGATTAAGATTTATAAGATTTAAAATGATGGACAATTGTATTTTATAAAATTTAATTCAATTCGTTATTATTATAATATAGTATCTGAGTACATTATAAATTCTTACATAGAATTTGTTTACACTTGAGGTAGTGAATGAAACCGGTTGAGAAGTGACCTTGACGTGGTAAGAATAAAGGACGTAGTAAGAATAAAACTGTATCGTGGTGAAATTGTAAAGTAAAAATCCTTTATTTTCACTACAATTGAGGGGGAGATGTGTTAGAAATATTGAACCATATAGGGTAAATATTATATTTATATAATATTTAGACGATATAATTCAATCTCTAACCACCACTAAATATAAATACATTATTATATTGAATATTATATTATATTATAGTAATATCATTTTATTATTATATTTGAATATTTTATTATTGTAATAATATTAGTAATATTCTTTTTATTATACGTATATTGAATCAAGGAGGCAGACTGTAGTTAACTTTTACATGCTCAGAATTAACTCTAATTTACATATTTTATCTAAATTATTCCTGCATTCTCAAGCAACTTGATTGCACAATTGCTTTAAGAAGTTAAGAACGAATATAAATTAGGGTGGTGCCCTATCATTAACTGTCATTAAGCTGGCTATTTATAATTATCTTGATTATATTTACAAGTCTTAGTATTTTGTGCTATCACGTATGAGTCATAAATATCCCCACTTTATGACGAGAACTCTGATCGTGGACCTTGTAAAACTATAACAAAAACTTGTCGCATACTGGTCATGCCAGAGCTTCCTTCAAATCCCTCCTCTAAAAAGAGCCCTATAAATATCACGGACATCCAAGGGATGTCGTTCGTTCATAGTGTAATTCCGCCCGTTAAACACGGTTCGCCGATCGTTCCTCCTGAATTAAATACTTGTACGTTCTCCAGTGTTCTTTGTTAAATTCGCGGCAATCTATTCATATCATACGAACTTGTTAACTTGTGTATTCCAATTCCATATCTTGTACTTGTATTTATCATAGATCTTACCAGCAGAAAGTCCTTAACTACTCTGTGTTTTACTACCCTCCCTTATGAGACTATAGTAGAAGAATCATAGGAGATTGAGAATCAACCCAGTTTAGTCGAACCTAAATAGAACTGATTCAATAATACGTAAATAAAGCTTGAGATAGATATACCTTTTTGGTATAACTTTTTCCCGCGTAAAACAGACGAGGGACAGAGAGGGACATCCCGCGTGGGACAGACGTGGGACAGAGAGGGATATCCCGAGTGGGACAGAGAGGGACATCCCGCGTGGGACAGACGTGGGACAGAGAGGGATATCCCGAGTGGGACAGACGTGGGACAGAGAGGGATATCCCGAGTGGGACAGAGAGGGACATCCCACGTGGGACAGAGAGGGACATCCCGCGTGGGACAGACGTGGGACAGAGAGGGACATCCCGCGTACTTTTTCCCGCGTAAAACAGACGAGGGACATCCCGCATGGGACAGACGTGGGATAGAGAGGGACATCCCGCGTGGGACAGAGAGGGACATCCCACGTGGGACAGACGTGGGACAGAAAGGGATATCCTGCGTGGGACAGAGAGGGACATCCCACGTGGGACAGACGTGGGACAGAGAGGGACATCCCGCGTGGGACAGAGAGGGATATCCCACGTGGGACAGAGAAGGACATCCCGCGTGGGACAGAGAGGGACATCCTGCGTGGGACAGAGAGGGACATCCCACGTGGGACAGACGTGGGACAGAGAGGGACATCCCGCGTGGGACAGAGAGGGACATCCCGCTTGTGTAAGACGTGGGACGTGAGTGGGATTTCAGACGTTGGAAAGACGTGGGAATCGTCTGCAGACGTCTGAAATCCCCTGTCCCTCTCTGTCACTCGCTAGCGAGGGATGTCCCCCTCTGTCCCACGTGGGACAGAGGGGATATGGTTAGCTGGGTACCTGATTACCTTTAACTGATAATTAATATTACCTATAGTTAACTTCTGGTGATATCACTACCTTATACCTATCTAGTTACTTAGTAGTTACTAGAGTTTATTTATAACTATCTAGTAACCTAGAAGTGATAACCACCAATCTGTACCTACTGGTGGTTATCACTACTTGCCTATTACGTAGTATTTATCAGTACCTACTAAGTTACCTACATTACTGTTTGTCAATACCTACCTAATTACCTACTGGTGTTTATCAATGCCTACCTAGTTGCCTTCATCTGCTTATCAATACCTAATTAGTTACCTTCTTGTGTTTAACATTGCCTACCTAGTGGCCTACAACTGTATATAAAAACCAATATAGGTACTAGTTAAATACTAGTATTCATCATTACCTACATAGTTACCTACAACTGTTTGTCAATGCCTACCTAGTTATCTACTAGTGTTTATCAATGCTTATCTAGTTACCTATAACTGTTTGACAATACCTACCTAGATACCTACCAGTACCAATACCTACCTACCTACCTAGTATACCTACTAGGTAGTGTTCATCAATCCGTACCTACTTACCTACTACCTAGTATTATTCATCAATGCCTACCTAGATAGTAGATAAACATTTCATCTGTTTATGAATACCTACCTAGTTATGATACGTAAATAATGCTTGAGATAGATATACCTTTTAAGTATAACTTTTTTCCCCGCGTAAAACAGACGAGGGACAGAGAGGGACATACCGCGTGGGACAGAGAGGGATATCCCGCGTGGGACAGAGAGGGACATCCCACGTGGGACAGAGAGGGACATCCCGCGTGGGACAGAGAGGGACATCCCGCGTGGGACAGACGTGGGACAGAGAGGGACATCCCGCGTACTTTTTTCCCGCGTAAAACAGACGAGGGACAGAGAGGGACATCCCGCGTGGGACAGAGAGGGACATCCCACGTGGGACAGAGAGGGACATCCCACGTGGGACAGAGAGGGATATCCCGCGTGGGACAGAGAGGGACAACCCACGTGGGACAGACGTGGGACAGAGAGGGACATCCCGCGTGGGACAGAGAGGGATATCCCACATGGGACAGAGAGGGACATCCCGCGTGGGACATCCTGCGTGGGACAGAGAGGGACATCCCACGTGGGACAGACGTGGGACAGAGAGGGACATCCCGCGTGGGACAGAGAGGGACATCCCGCGTGGGAAAGACGTGGGATGTGAGTGGGATTTAGGACGTGGGACAGACGAGGGACATCCCGCTTTTGTAAGACGTGGGACGTGAGTGGGATTTCAGACGTTGGAAAGACGTGGGAATTCAGACGTCTGCAGACGTCTGAAATCCCCTGTCCCTCTCTGTCCCTCGCTAGCGAGGGATGTCCCCCTCTGTCCCACGCGGGACAGAGAGGATATGGTTAGCTGGGATTCTTTTTATTAAAACATACTCTTTTTATTAAAACATATTCTTTTTATTAAAACATATTGTTTTTATTAAAAAAATATTCTTTTTATTAAAAAGTAATGAAACATATCCTTTTCAACAATATATAAAAAAATCATGAAATAATATATTTCTCAGTTCAGATATATGCTATTTAACTAAAGAATATATATTTACAAAAAAAAAACAATGGTATGTAAGTATATAGGTATTTTAGAAGACCGTTGCCGAACAATACATACCAAAATTATTGGAACATACAAGCCGAATTAAGGTTAATACCTGAAAAACCTGTTCAAGGTTCGATATTGAAAAGTTTTATAAATTAATATTAGAAAATGCATTTTTATTTTATCCTAACAACTTTTCAACGTTTTTTAGTTTAAATTTACCCGTTTTAATAAACCTGATATTACTGTGACTGAACTTGGTCAGACGATATACGAATTGAATCCATGTGCCATTTGATTCAAGTTAATAAACTTATTTAACCTCTTCAAAGATTTTTATTGTATCGAAACAAGAGATTAGCATCCAAATATGATTTAAGGAACTTACTAATCTCCCTTATCATATTCATATATCTAATTGCAGCACTTTTAATGAATTGAACATAAAAAGCATAATTGAGAATAAAAAGCATAATGAGAATATAAAGCATATTTTTAAGGAATACAAAGCATACTTTAGAGTATAAAAGAATACATTTAGAGCATATGAGATTATATTTCGTGAGAATATAAAGCATATTTCAAAGAAAAAAGTGTCACAACACTATTTATCATTAAAACCGTCTGATAGTTATCAGTCGTCTGCTGTATGATCGCAAAGGAGTTTAAATACACAATTATTTACAACTATAAACACCAGAATGGTCCAGCCTGCTCAACTATAGATGGCCTTGTCTAAACCCCCTTACAATAAAAGTTAGATTGCTAATTAGTTTATAACAGTTTCTTTCTATGTACATAATCATCGACCTGTGGGTACGGTTAATTAATTAATTAATTATATTTTATAATTTATATTGATGATTATTACAAAATTATAAAATATGTATGCCTAATTAATTTATTATACATAACTAGCTACACAACTCATTTTTTTGTTAACATTCATTATTAAAGAAATTTTGTACTTTCAGATGCTCTCGTGGAAATGACTGTTCATCAAAAGAAGATGGGGAAACTGTCCTTTGATGTAGATTGCAAGGGCCAAAAGGATTGGTGATAAGAAAAAATCCAAAGCTCCTAAAAGTGTCCTACAATGATACAGTACTAAATTTCCTGATGTGATTATTTCATTTATCTTTTTCTATGAACATTCCTCTCGTCGGGTGAAAAGTTGATTAATACTTCATATAACTTTACATAATGGAGCTCTGTGATGCACCTAGCTAAGTGCTCTCCAATTTAATTTGAAAATAAACAAATTATTATACACAGTTATTTGTTGTTACACTTTTTCAAATATATTATATTTCTATTAACAACTGTTTTTTCTTCCTTTAATTATAGAAAAGTGAAAATATACCTCGTATTAATTTTTCCTTTATTTTTATTTTTTGGTGGGTTATCTGTCTATTTGTGAATAGAATCCTATCTTGGACTCATGACGTTACTTAATTTTTCTCAGTAAGCGTTAGAGCTATATGATAAATGTTATAGACCTCTTATAGGGTAATATTCTAATTAATTCAGTTTTGTATTTAGTTGCATTCTCTGAGCAGTTTTACGAATCAAAGAATTACGATAGCTTCCATTGTATTTTGGTTACATTTTAATAGCTAAGTACATGGTTCGTTCTAAGGAGTTGCTGACTCAATTATTTAATTAACGTATTCAAATATATTATAATTTATACCCTCGTGCTCTCAGGGGCCTAATAAATTTAAATGAAAAGTAATAAACTTTAATTTCAATTTAAATTATTCTTTAATTTAGACTTAAAAAATTGTTGTATGTAGTTGTACCAGTATGGGTGATATTAAAACAGAATTAAATTAATCATTTAATTTTAACTAATATTGTTGGTGCAAGTACATGAATGGACGATAGGGCCTAGAATTCAATCACTGCGAAAACGGGAAATGTTGCCGCATAACCCCTCACAGCACGAAAGATAGAGAATCCGCCCGGTCTCTGCACATGTACTGGCCTACGCACTGATGTGGCTGTAAATTTAAAGAGAACGTTAGATTCAGTAACCTAAAATAAGGAAAAAAGAACTTAAGAGATTTAAATCATAAGGAACTTCAATAAAAAAAAATACGAATTACAAAGGACTTAAGAATTGGAAGATTCAAATCGTCTGGTAGTGATAATAATTTCTAAATTAGCAGGAATATAGTTATCAAATTCAACGAGGCAAATATACGAAAAGTTAAGTATATGGAAAGGTTAGTATCTAAATAACGGTAAAATTAAGTATCTAAGTAATTGTCAAGGTAAGTATCTAAGTAATTAAATTAAAGTTATATTAAAGTAAATATTAAAGTGAGAGTAAATATTAAAGTGAGAGTAAATATTAAAGTAAAAAAATAAATATTAAAGTTTAAATAAATGATTAAATAGTAAGGAAATGCTGATGGAAAAACTTAAATCTTGATCTTGCGAAATAGTTTAATATCAAAGAGTAGTATAGGTTCATAACGGTATTTGGGAGTTTACTCTAAGTGAAATTTTAATGGTAATCAATTTTACTACGGTAAAGTATTGTAATTTGCAGATAAAAGGGACGGGTATATCCAAGAGAGCAAATAAGAAAAAAGGTTAGGTATTACATAAATCGCACCAGTCAAATTACCGTTAATACACACCTTTAAACTTCTATAAAATGCTCCAGACATCTGATAGGGAAGTCGGCTCAATACTTCGAGGTCCAGGGCTTCACACATCTTAGTATCTCATCATTTCTGCGTTGGTACTAAGTAACGCTATAAGGGTCATATCCATGTCAAGACTATAGGGTAGTCTTGATACACTTCACTTTTTGTAGGGAATTACAGTGCACTCATACTTGGTGATAATTTTGTAGAAATGACTGTCACTGGAGTGTTCACTTCACACCTGTTGTCATAGTGGGTGATGGAAGCTGACTGATGATAGACTTGTGACAGGGATTAGAGCATTCATGTGGAGAGCAAATTGAAGGCAGTGATGCACATATTAATAATTAAAACTTTTACGAACAATGTAAATTATGCCAAATTGCTAATTTCAAATTTGCTCTCCTTGGAAATTAAATATTTTAGACAGGGCTCAATCCTGAAGCTGTCAGTGGTGAATGGAAGAGAAGGTAGATGACATCCCATTTATAGGCCCTCTTGTTTCATGTTTAAGGCTCTAAGCCCCGCCCACTACGAGCCAAAATAGCCTTTATTGCGTGAGCGGCAATAGTGAGGAACACAATCCCGCCATATCAAGCATGTCTTGACTTTTGAATCATGAGCGGCAGTGATGAAGAACGGTGATATTGATAATAGCTCTTGTATAATGTCAACTGTGGTGAATCAAACGTTGATTTCCTCAGGAAAATAGTTTTAATCAATTTTCAATAATAATATGAAACTGTGGAATATTTATTCGCTTCATGCATATGATTGAATAATATTATTTTATTACGTTATTACGATAGATAAACATTAATTATTCAAATGATATAAAATAATATTTTAGATGAAAATTCTGTATTTTCAGAGAAAATAAGGTTTTTATTGGTTAACATTAGTTCACATTGATCTTCTTTTGCGTTTTTTTTTTTCTCTTGTTAATACAACTAAACACAGTGTTACCTCTTAGCTATAGTCAGAGAAGGACATACCGCAAGTGGCGAACGTCTGCAATGGCTGTACGTGTAAAAGCGCATCAGTAATCACTCACGCTCATTGCTTGTATGGGCGGGGCCTAAAATCACTCATAAGAAATGAATGTGGGGAAAAGAGTGTACGTGTAAAAGGGTCTTTAGACCCTGAACTGTTGTAATTTGGAATATGAGTTTTCTTTTTCTTTCATTTAAACGAAGTTTATCATTTTTTAACGCAATATAAATTGTAGAGGATAGCTCTAGGATTATGTTCTTCAACTACAAGGTCTTTGGTTTTGTGTTAGGTAGACTACATTTACTACCACCTCTTCATTTTCTTCTTCCATCCCTGAGTGCAGTCACCGGTGCTTGTATCCCTTTTCGTCTTATTCCTTGGTAAGTGATGCATTCACAAAGTAGCTTTTCTGCATTTTTTCTACGACGGTGGTAGGTGACTTTGTTCATGGAGAGACTTTTTTTTCAGACTGCTTCTTTCAATCCCTTGAATATAATTTCTCTTTGACGTCAGTGATATGGCTTTTGCTTCTGAAGCAGACGTTAATTAAGTCCCTACTATATTAAATTATATACCCTCGTGGCAGATATTGACTGGAATGCTGCTACTGAATAATGTCACATTCATAATATAGCTATATGCATAGGGGAGGATGGTCATCAATGGGACACTGGGAACAATGGGACATGCCCAATAACTTTTTTATTTGAGGTTAATTTGTAACAAAATCTTAGAGGTAAATTAGACACACTTCAGTGCATTCACTCGCGTTGCATTCAGCGGTTGGGGTTCATTCAGCCCTGTGTAAAAGCGAAAACGTGTTTTAGAGGTGGGAAAACTGAATTTTTCATACCTTGTTTCAATTGTTATAAATCTGTTAATTTAACATATAATGCTTACGGCATTTTTACATAATATTAATTAATATGTAAAATATGATCATATGAAAGGGATTGCCTTTATACTTTTGTAGTTGAGCTGCTATACCCATATATTTTCAAAATGGCGTCATGGTGATCATTGGGACAGAAAAATTGGTTAACAATGGGACAGTGCCCTATAGTCAACAAAACAGACTAGTTACTCCATATGAATCAATAAATATTTATTTTTGATACAATAACGTGAACTGTAGCTTCAGGGCTTCTTGTAGAAACAGAGTTTACAGCTGAAGCGGGACTTTCGACCATATTCAAGGGCTTTCGCAATCTGAGGTCATCATAAAGCACTGCATGGAAAACAAATTTCACTAATAAAAGAAAAATACGCAGCATGATTGCAACGAATAAACCAGAGAAAGAAGAGCTTTTTGCTGGTGCCACTTAGGATAAGGCCTTCGAAATCACTTCATAAAGTATTCGCCGTAGATGGCCTGTGAACTACTGTTCTTGGTTTGGTATAGAACTCTTAATTTAACCAATCCATTCGTCTGAAGAACTTAAATCTCTACCGAAAACGTTGGAAATGAAGGTTTATGCTCTTGTAGAATTTGATGCGACTTCTTAAACGTATTATGTTGGCCAAAACCATGAAACAGATAAATACGAAATATTGATGTTAGGCGAAGATTCGAGTGCAATGAGCTTAATTTTACAAATGTTCCTGACATGGCATCGGTGAGGCTAGAGAACAATAAACTGATATCATATGAACCAACTAAGTGTGGGACAACATAAACAGATAATTCGATCTTGAAATTTGACCATAACCTCAACAATATACAAGTTTGATAAACTGTCCCATCGTTCACAAGGGTATGTCCCATTGTTCACCAGTGCTGTTACACAATGGGACAATTTTTTTTGTTTTTCATTTACTTTTTTTCTAGTCAACAGAATATGTGATAGCATTCGAGTTAGTTTCATTTTATAAAGGAATATCTATATTACACATGGATTTTTTTTTTCATACTTTGCCCATATAGTAAATCAAATATCAATCTTTCTGTGTTTTTTGTCCCATTGATGATCATCCTCCCCTACAATGCGTAAAATTATATATGAATCTGCCATTCATATTCAGGGTAGTATTAAGGCAGTCAATGTCTGGCGCAAGGGTTTTTTAATAAAATATTTCAGGCGTGGCCACGGATTCCGTTCGGCCGCGCATCTGCAATTAGGCGTCGCGCGTAGGCAGGTTGGAGCAGGTGCTCAGAGTAGTTCTGTGCAGCGAGAACGCAGCGGAATTATCCCCCAAAGCGGTCAGATTGGCTGCCACGCTGCGCTCCCGCTGCTCCCAAGCTGCAGAGGTGACTACTCCGATCTGCTTGACCGCTTCCTAGAACCTGCTCAGATTTATAAACTGTGATATTTGAACTGTTTTCTTTTATTCACAATCATCAGAGTTTACTGTTTATTTCTTTATTATTTAATTAATTTACTATCTAATCTGTGAATTTTTTCTTGTTTAATCGTTCATTTTAACCAATTACTTTGAATTATTTTTAGTTTTGATTTATAATTGAAATAGTTTTTCATCTTCTGGTTTTAATCAGTTATTTTCCTAAATTATTATTCCGTTCCCTTTGTCTGGTCTCTAAATGATAATATCGTCATTCCGTCTTAAATTTTGTAGTATATCGTAGAATTTATTATGCAGATAATATTCGTATATTAGAATCTAAGCTTCTTTAATTTCACTATTTTTGGTTGATAACTATTTGTGTGATACAGTAGAACTCCTCTATAGTGAACTACTTCTAGTTCACAATAAAAAGTTATAATTCATTATACGTGTCAAGGAATGCATAGAAAATCAAAGTCTATTTTATAGAAAATCAAAGTCTATTTTATGGCACACTACACAAAATTTGTTAGCAATAGTCTTCAAAATTCAAGTATTTCACTTTTACTCGAACTATATAATGAGACAGGCTCAAATTATTGTTTAGTAGAAGCTGTACTTTCGCGAAAGTTGTTCAAAATTTACATCATTTTCTAGTTTTTTAATCATATCACACGCCCTTCATGTAATTTTAAAGCATATCTTCTTTTAATATTTGAATTCATTAGACACAAGCAATTTATCATTTTTTTTAAAGAAACATTTTCTATAATAAAAAATTAATAACATTATTATACTCTTTTTTAAATATTCTTTCTTTCAGGGTACATAATTTCTGATAAATAAACTAAAACTAGTCCACTACACAGAGCTTAACTGTTAGAAATATATATAGAAAACTGCAATGGATATTTTATGGCAGACTAAATAAAACATGCATGTGCATTATACGTGGTAGTTCTCTTATATAGGATGGTTCACTATACAGGAGTTCATTATAGAGGAGTTCTACTGTATTGTTAAAATGATATCTAAAATAGCCTGTAAATCAAAATATATTGTATTAATTAAATTAAATTTAAAAACAAGGATTTCCACTTTTTACATCGTTTCTCTTGCTCTGTAATTCATCCAAAGAAACTAATAAGACAAAATACATTTCCTTACGATATTATAACATGAAAAATAATAAACAATCATAACTCAAACGGGATTAAATCATCACAAAGGTTATTGCTAGAAACTCTTCCCTTTACAATATCAGACTGTGAAAACATTTCCATATCAGATAGCCTTCATCACTAAAAGAGGAGATTAGCTCTCTCCTGCTGTTATTCTGGTAAAGAGAAAAGTAATGATATCAACTAATTATTGAAATGGATAACTGGAACAATAATATGCCTTGAAATGAAGAATTGATATTGAGTTGAATGAAATAGATACGACTTCACTCTGACTATAAAATCACTGTAGATAAGTCTACTCTCATTTCCCTGGTTACAATGTTCTCTTGTTCATCTGTTTGAATGCACTGAATGGGATTATAATGCATTGAATGGAGATTAGAATGCACTTAATGGGATTTTAATGCACTTAATGGGATTATAATGCACTGAATGGAGATTAGAATGCACTGAATGGGATTATAATGCACTGAATGGGATTAGAATGCACTGAATGGGATTAGAATGCACTGAATGGGATTAGAATGCACTTAATGGGATAAGAATGTACTGAATGGGATTATAATGCACTGAATGGAGATTAGAATGCACGTAATAGGATTTGAAATCTTGACATTTGTCTTTTCACACTCTCAATTGTAGGTCAAATAGAGGAAAGCTCCTATCTAACAACAAATTATATAGTTTCTAACTTTAAGACATCATATAAATGGATAAATAATTATCTGTGATGCATTATCATTTTTTGTCAGCAAATTCTTCCATCAAAAGTATCAATAAAAGTGCCATGAATCACTGATGATAAGCCGATACTAAACTGCTAGCATAATCTTTCCATCGTATATTAAATGATGATATCAATTTCATTGATGAGTTCTTGTGAGCAGATTATAATCTATATTGAAGTATCAGCGATTGAAATAAACTTTGTTGTTATTATGTTGAATAGATTAGGTTTAATCTTCTTGTTTGTTATAGATGCTATATGCTGAAATGCTGATTATTTATTGAAGGTCTGCTTCTTCTGTCAGGGGGCCTTGAAAAATGCTGAATGTTTTCAAATTTAGTTGTGGTATTTGTGATAAGTTTTCATTGGAAATGAGATTGCTATCAAATCGCTCTGAATTTTATTGAAAAATATATCACAGGATGTTAGATAAAATAACTTATTATAAATAAAAATATGTCAAATAAATATACAGTAGGAAAAATAGTCAAAATTAATCATATTTACTTTTATTAAGTTGTTAAAATATATTTTTAAGAACTTAGAGTTAAACTCTACGAGATGTTATTTCCAAACAATAAATATTCATGAATAACTTATCCAGGTAGTAAGAAGATACATTTTAGGCAATTTACCTCCCAGAGATATTCTTATAATTTCTCTTTTCAACAGTTCGGCCGATATCCGTGGAAATAATTCACCAGAAGCGCCATTTGTCCGCTGACAAAGAAATAGAGTTGGTTTGCGAGGCTCGAGGTTCTCGTCCTGCTGCCAAATTAACGTGGTGGAGGGGACACAAAATGTTGGCAGGAGTGAAACATACGATGAGGTTTCCTCTTTGGATTTATAGTCTTAATTATCGAACCCTATTGTTGATGTTATCCAAATTATTTTGAAAGGTCAAAAGTATAAAATATAATAACATACTGATGTCATATAATTGGATGAACGAAAAAAGTAGGAGGCTTTCTTCAATAAGAATCGATTCCTTTGCAGGTGATGAACAATGGTAACCTGACCACAGGATCTATCAAATATGTCCCTAGGATTGAAGATGACGGTCGCAACTTTTCTTGTAAAGCCGTCAATCCGGAGATTAGTCATATCCCTCTCCAGACATCAATAGCTCTGAAAGTTCTCTGTGAGTAATGATATTGATGGAACATTTAGTGAACCACTAGCGGCAGATAGCAGGATTTATCGGTAAACTTCTCCTGGAGAAGCTCTTAATAATTTGATTAATAGGGCGATTCTTCAGAGAGAACTTTTAGATGTGATGAAGTGAATAATTAAGTTGAACAGGAAGGTAAAATCTCACATTTAAATTTCAAATTTAAATTTAATGATATATCATATCTCATGTTAGGAATGTGAAATATGAAAAATTTGACATCATTTTAAAGGATGAAAGGTTAGGATTTAGGAATCAGAAGATATTCGCTTGAGATCGACTATTTGATTATTAAAGAATATCATCATCAATTCTTTAGAAATTCCCAATACTCAGAAATTGCATTGAAATTATTTTATCTTTTCGCTCAAAATATTAATGACTTTCAATGGTATCATTTCCGTGTGTTTCATTGTTTTGGAATTAAGATTCAAGATAAACAGAAAAAATGAACTTCCTGGATTCTAAATAAACTGAAAATATATAATTTTTTGTTGCGTTTGATCCTTAATGAAATAATTGTTGTTTTTGAAATAATAATACTGTATATAACGTTTAATTGTTCTTACAAAAAATTTACCTGAACCTTCACTGTTTATCGTATTATAAACCCAATTTGAAAAAAAACCGTCTCTAGGATAAAAGCAAACTTCAAATTACTTATTTTAATCGTTATTCTTATTTGTTACAAAAATGGGGCCACCAAACGCATACATATATTGTTTCTTCAAATTGTAAGTTACCGAGTTCAACTGTCTTATACAGGAATGGTATTACTTACCAAAGATCATCAAAATTAACAGTGTCTAAACACATAAATTAATTTAGGGGAATTGCTCATCAATTTTGGTTAATATTCTCAATTTTTTTTTATTTTGCTGAAAATGTGTCTTTAAGTAGTGGGCTTTCACGTACCCAAATTTATGAGGCAACATGCACCAGAACCCCTCCCACCCCTCGGAAGGGTCCTAGGGGTGGCCGGTGTTTGTCAAAAAGCTTGATTTGTTCTTGGTTGGCAACCAATGAGTTTTCACGTAACTAGGAAGAAAAAGACAGTTTTGGAATCCCAGAAGGATTTATAATAGAGTAAGCGAGAAACATTTTCAATTTTCCACATATTTTATCTTTCACAATTTAAAACTGAAAATCTTGGGTTTATTTTAAAATTTCAGTCAATCATCAATCCCTTATCCAGAGAAAATGGGAAATAAAATGGAAAGAAAGCTTCTATTACTCTGTTGGAAAAGAGACAAGGATTAAAATAGAACTGTCCGGGTTAAGGACTTATATTCAAACAAAATTTGCGAAAAAAATATTATTAAATCTTCATTTTCTCACAAACTAATGCTTAAAATGACAAAAACACCCAAATGAAATGAGTTTATTTTATAAAGTTACAATCAATGTGCAAATTTCATATTAATCAGTAGGGTGACAATAAAAAGTAGATGTTTTTATATTTAGATGACTATTAGTCCAATACTGTGTACCCATGAAAGAATGACACAGGCGAAATTCTGGGTTACAAATAAATGAGTAATTCCTTTTTAAAATGAAACTACAGTCTATACTCTGTTTGTGAAAACAGAGCCAAAGTAAATATTAGAATAAGAGTTAATTTGCAGGCACTGAAACTAATACAAATTCACAGTAGCCGGTAAATTGGTCGAAAACAATTGCTATTTTTAATATTATTAACAATTGTTATTTTTATTATTTATTATTTTGCTAGTTTTTTATTATTCCATCGCATTACTTTTCACTGCGGTCATAAATTAATTTTTTGATTCTTTCTCAGTAATATTCTTGACCGATTAATTAATTCTTAAATTGCTGTTAGAAATATTTATTGACATCAAATTGACGTTTTTTAGAAACTTGTGATAATTTTTTCAATATTATTTTTATAATACAAAATTCTTACTTGCATACATAACTATCAATATTAAATGAAACCTTAAAGGGCCAATAATAATTCAATATTCACTGTTACTGATTAAATATGGACGCACGATAAATATAATGAAATTTTTTCACAATTTATATGCTAATTAAATCATGTTATTAACTGTCATGACGAATTCACATGCAATGAGCAAAAATATTCTATATATTGGAAGTCAATATTAACAGAAAATTAGAATTAATGGAAAATTATTATCAATAAACATCAGACAAGTGATATCAAATTAAATATTATAGGTATATTCTCTTACAATATGTTTTGGGAATAGTTAATTAAGTCAGTACTAATACAATAGTGCAATAGTTTTCTAATTCAAATATTTCACATATGGTACATACTTCATATCTGTTTCATCTTATAAATTGAATTATTAGACTTAGACTCACTGTTGGGTATCATTTAGAAAATTAAATAATGTTTATATGATTTGAACTAGTTTATGTGCACTCAGTAGAGCGCATACCTTCGCTTCCGCTTTGACCTGTTCTCTCCCACAATTAAGGAAACTGCAAACTGGATAATAACCAATCGTCCCACCAAGTTTCATGCAATTTGGTACAATACTTTTTGAGTTATAAATGACCTTGACCTTTGACCGGATCGCTTCCAAAATTCTACCAGATCGTTCCTGGTCTCCTACCATCAAATTTTAGACAATTTGGTTGAATACTTTTTGAGTTACAAATGGCTTTGACCTTGATCTTTCACCCGATTACTCCCAAAATCTATCAAAATGGTTCCTGCATATTGACCAATCGTTCCACCAAGTTTCATGCAATATGGTTCGGTACTTTTTGAGTTATGAATGACCGTGACCTTGACCTTTGACCGGGTCACTCCCAAATGAATAGCAGCTGGTCACTGGACATGGACCAATGGTTTCACCAAATTTCAGGCAATTTGGTTGAACACTTTTTCAGTTAAGCGAATAACAAGATGATGAATGAATAAATAAATTCCAATGAAAATATATCCTTCCGCAAGATTGCGAAGGTTATATTTCGAACAATGATTTTTTTCCAAACCCAAAATCTGTTCCATTGTTCACTATTCATTTAGCCATAGTTTTTTTGCACTTTCTGGCCTATCAAAATCATTAAAGTAGCGTCAAATCCATTTTCCGATGAATATTCAGTTTTAACCGTGAGCAGACACTTGGTCAAAAGAAAATTAACTGAAAATATATTTGGTTTTAATTTGACCGAACGGAGATTTTCCGAAAGACATTCATTTAATGTGTGTCCATATTACGAAATACAGCCTCTGTCTAATTTAGGTTAGTAAAATGGTAAAGTATATTTTATAAATATTAAGAATATCTATATTATATTACTCAAAAATATAATATTTTTCAATGTCATGGATTTCATCACAACTATAAGAAAGAGGTGGTATTTTTTCTTCAATGGCTTTCTTAGTTGTTATCATTTCTTATTGATAACAATAAAGTCCTTATGTTGTATTAAATCATATAATATTACTATTCCATATTTTTTCAATATATAAATATTTCGAACTAATATCCGTTAGGCAAAATATCCGTTAGCACAAATGCTGTTCGCCCAAGTGTCCGTCAACCAGTTTTAACATATTTATTTCGCCCTATTAATTGAGATATCAATGCTGTGCACAGGGAGAGGAGTTGAATCCCCGCGACACCATTGGAGTCATCATTTCTGACAAGAATCTGGTGATGCAGAGAGTGGGGAGACAGAGGGCAGGCAGCTACCATTGCTCTGCCCAGAACTCAGAGGGAGAAGGCATCAGCCACACTCTATCTCTCAATGTCATGTGTGTGTCAACTTTAGTCATTAAAATATACATGTAGTGCAAAATTATAAGCACTTATCGAGCAATTTACCTATAACTATTTTCATTGTTAAATACAATGATTGGGAGAGTTTTGGATCTGAATCGCCTTTTTGTAGGAAAATTGCTTGCTTAAATGTTTTAATTCACTAAAAAATTAAAGGTATCCTTCAAATTTCAGTACAATTGAAACATTAATATAACGGAACTAAATTAATCGAAGTCTGTCCAAAGTATGTCCACTCTCTGTCCATCGCATTTATGAGACCAAAGCTAAAAAAATCAATTTAACAGGGATTGAAGTGAAGGCAAGAGTTTACTGTATGAAAATCTCCAGCTCCAAAGTCTGGATTTCATCATGTGATTGCATTTTCAGTTGAAAATGAAAATGAAGTTCAATTCAGTACTAATGTAGTGATAGGAACAATAGTGATAATATCATGAATTTTAACTTATAATTATTTAATAATGTGTTGTAATTTACACCAATCAAGTATATATAAGATTTTTGAATCTGGGACAGAGAGTAAAAAACTACAGGCAAGGCACTGCTTTTGTATAAAGCTTCAATAATTGCAAAACATGACATTGAGTTCTTTTATAATTTTTGTCCCTCCTAAAAAAATCATTTTCTATGAGTTAGATTGAAATAAATGTGTTTTTAAGGTTAAACTTATCGTATATTGACAGAATCATCCAATGAAATCATGGATCCCAATAGAAAAAAATGTATGGAAATTATTATATGTTTTTCTTACTTGCCCGAAAAAGTGAAATAATTCGATAACTCGGAACTTACACTACTGCCAGAAATATTTTACAGTACTTAAAAATACTTTTAAATTTAAACAAAACTTTACTAGAAAAATACACTACTTTTTCAAATTTAATTTACTTTTTAACTAAATAATAATTCAAATTTATTGTAACACTATTATTTAAATCAAGGTATCTAACTAATTACTCACCAATACTGAGTCAAGTTTAGCTATGGTTGAATTTAAATACTTTTAATTCACTCGTTACTTTTTATTTTCATTGCAGACTGAGTCTGCCAAAAATACGACCTATACGCTTAGGGAAGGCCTTAAGACCATTTTGATTTATTACAATGCATAGAATATGGAATCAATTAGGAATTACAATTACATAATAACCTTAATTCATGTCTCGCTCTTATTACCATTTGTAATAAGTCTGAGTCGCAATATATTTTGCTAATAAGAGCGGGTTCTGATTGTACAAAATGAATAATTGAATCCTCATGGGGCAGACAGGTGCGTGCACCTACCCTTATGCCCGAACATATAATTCACTTTCAGTAAATCTGATTGAGTTCATCCAACTCGCTGTTGTTGCCCCAGCTCCATCATCAGACGATAAAGCTGCCGCTAGAAACTGTTCGATAAGATGTTCAACTCATTACTGGACCCCTGTCAGTTATCGAGAGGCTAATTTGTCACAATAGAATGGACTGCATTTCTGAACCACTGCCTCTTGGCTCCCTATGTCTCAAATTAGACATAAGTGGCGAGAAAGAGACAAACGAGATTAAAGTAGATGAACTGTTCAGTATGAACCATGCTGTATAACTGCTATATATTCAGATAAAAGTTTTTGCCAGCCTAAACTAAAACTTTCATGCTACTGATAAACGAGAACTATACGTTTTACCTGCTGCTATTAAAATTGCAACAAGGCAACGAATGAGGACCTATTTATTTGATAGCATAGCTTAGTTTACCAATGAATCTACTTCAAACAATATGAATACATATGGTGGAAAGCTTTGGGAGATCGGAGACGTGCGAGTCTTTTTAATAATGTATATTTGAAACTTAATCCATACTATAAATTTTCAATCCATTTCAGTGATTTTGAACATCTATGTTTGTATTTGCGCTTTTGTCAACAGACAATCTTCGTTTTCCAACCAGGTTGAAATTCTTAAACTTAACAACTGCAAAAAATGCATGTTCGTCAAAACTGCAACTGTATTTTCAATATTTCAATCGCTAAATTATTTAGTTAATACATAATACCTATTATCGCTTGATGAATAATTAAATTAATTACAACCCAAGATGCACGGACAATTGGGCCCAGGACAATTGGGTTAAGATAATTGGGCCCCACGACAATTGGGCCCTGGACAATTGGGCACCATGACAATTGAGCCCACGACAATTGGGTCCCAACACAGTTAAGCCCAGAAAAATATTTGGCAGAAGACTCAATAAAGAAGTGTTACTTTGTTATTACTAGAGAAGTGACAATATTATCTTTGAAATATACATTATATTCTCTAAAAATATGTTTATATTCCTTTAATTCGATTGATAGGGGAGAACCGGATGAGTTCATACATTTTTCCTTTCAAGGCTTAAAGAATCTTAACTATTAGGTATACAAGTTCGTTCTAACTCACAATCGAATCTATATGTATTTAACTGCTTATAACTAAAAATTAAATTATTTAAAACTTTATGATTCTCTCTTAATATCAATTTTAATGAGATGTATTTGTGTGTACGAACTCACCCGGAAGTGCAGGTGAGTTCGTACAAGCAGAGTATCACTCCGTACAGTACTAAAAAAGAGGAAAAAAGGGAAATTCAGTAAGAATTTCATAAACTTCATGGAAAATATTACAAAACTTTTGAATGCCGTCTCCTTACAATTGACTAAAGCCCTTCTGAAATAACAAAAAATCACAAAAAGCTTCATTGCCGATGTCTTCCGAACTAGATTATAAAGCGTCAATTTCCATCGTTAGCCTACGCTTTGCTTTCTTGAAATTTGTTTCTTTTTTTAGTAACTCTCTTTCTAAAGTATCACTTGTTATCATTGACCTTCTTGGTTATCTGCCTCTGCTGTTGCTCTTTCTAGAAGGAACCTATGAGAATGGCTGAATCTTTTCAAAAGATGTTCCTAAAAATCAAACATTCAATCTAGAGGGGCCTGGTTTTGGCTCGGTGGATGGTGAAGTAGGGGAAGGCTTGGTGAATGATGAAGCAGGAGCAGGCTCGGTATGGTGATGTAGAAGAAGGCTCGGTATGGTGAAGTAGGAGAAGGCTCAGTATGGTGAAGTAGGAGAAGGCTCAGTGTGGTGGAACAGGCTAGGTATTGTGAAGAAAGAGAAGGCTCGGAGGATGGTGAAGTAGGTACAGACTCGGTGGATAGTAAAGCAGGAGCAGGCTCGGTAGTCAGTAATCAACAATTTCCTAATTCCATATTTTTTGTAGACACCAGAAACATTCTAATGAAGACTTTTGGGGTGGCTTGCCTACTTTTGCTAACATCATCACAACAACAAGATATTGAGGCCCACAACTGCTGATAATGTTGGTGTTAACTTCTAGAGGTAAGTTTCTGTAAGTTTTACCTATTTATTTGACTTGTAGCTAACTATGAATGGGCCTTAGAAAAGATTTGGAAAGCTGTTGGCGAAAATGAGATTTGGCTTATAGTATGTTGATGAAACTACAGATAGAACTGGGAGGCAAACATTGGAAAATTGGAGTGCAATAAGAAATTTAACGTTTTCCTGTTTAATTGTGAACAGTTAGAACGAACATATAGCGTCACAGTAGCACAGTTTATTGAATCATCTCTGCAGTTGCCTTTGCCGGATGGAATACAGTACGGTAATGTTTTATTGTTAGTAACCGATGCAGCATCCTATATGAAAATTGCTTCCTCTTTACAAATTCTGTATCCCATTATGATTCACCTTACTTGCCCTGCACATGGGTTGCACAGAATTGCCGAGGAAGTGAAATCATAGTTCCCAGATATTGACACTTTAATTTCTAACTGTAAAAAGATATTTTTGAAATGTGCCTCGCGCTGTGGAAAATTTGAGGACGAAGATCTTGTGTGCTACTACCACCGCAGCTTGTTGTTACTAGATGAGGAACTTGGGTCACGGCAGCTTTTTATTATGCTAAACATTTCAATACTGTAAAGTCATGTATATCAAATTATATGCTAAAATTAAATTCATACATACGTGAATTCTCAATTACTGTAATATTGATACCATTGGTAATATTTATCTAGATGTAAACTAAATTTGATTTGTTTTGTAGGACGTAATCGATTCATTCAATCCCGAAGACGCAAGCTCAATTGGAATTGTACAGAATTTAATGAAAAAACCTTCCACCCAACAAAATTTAATGTACCTACATCGCAACTAACTTTTCATCATTGGTAGACTTTATGAAAAAACTTGAAGAAAATGATTTGGAGATGGAGAACACACTGGAAATATTTCGTTCGGGATTAAGGCAAATTGGCATCGCACATTGTGAGATTGGCAAGCAAGTTAATAGGAAATGTGACCGTATTGTAGCAAATAATCCTGAATTGCAATAAATGGAAAAAATATGAAGCATTATCGCTGGAGCGGAGGAGGTACAAATTGAAAGGAATTTAGCACACAATGCAATATATTTCCAGTACGCCCCGCCCTGTTGACATCAGTTGAAGTAGAAAGAAGTTTTTCAAAACTTAAATGTTAATGAGCGATCACCGAATGTCTCTAAAACCAGAAAATATAAATAAACAATTAATCGTGTCTTGTAACTTCTAATTTTTAATTTTTTATATTCTAAATATAGCTAGTATTAACTTCATCTAGCTAGATGAATAAATAATGAAATTTCAATATTTAAAGACTTATTTTTCTTGTTCTGATATTTCGTTAGATATTATTGAAACTTTATTCTTAGTAGAGACCTAAGAATCTGAGAAATTATCGTTTGTTGTTATTTGTTTCTATAATATTTAATTATTATATATCAATAATAATGTGATGCACAAAATGTGACTTCATTTCCAATTCCATTTTTAATAATTACAAAAAATTTACTTCGATAATTTTCAATTGGAAACAGGAAACATTATTCAACCTTATAAGTATAAGTAATTAAGTCTACCATTTTACTGATTTGAATGAAGAAAACGTTATTTGAGGTATAACTATTCAATTTATAACGGCATATTTCACATAGAGTTTAGGCTATAAAAGATATTTTTAAAAGCATTTTTGCATAGTTTTTAGTGCTATTCCACCTATATTGAGAGGGCCACCTATTCCACCTATTTATAACTCAATAACTGAAAATGTTTTCATGCAAAATACCAGAAATTTGTTGAGATGATTGGTCCATATCCAGGAACTATTTGGTAAGGTTTTGGGAGCAATCCAGTAAAAGACCAAGGTCATTTATAATAAAAAGTATATTCAACCAAATTGGTGGGACGGTTGGTCATTATCAAGGAACCGTTTGATTAGATTTGTGGAGTGAATGAGTCAATGCCAAGATCATTTATAACTGAAGGCAAATTATTTGATGGTCAGGGGTGGGCAAATGCAGCACTCAGTGCTATTTTGGCACTCAAAACGGCACCACTGCCCACCCGGGAAACGGTGCTTTATTTTCTTCCAAAGAAAATTAAGAATTTTTAGCCCTGACTGCTCTATAAATTAAAAGGATAATATAGAAGTGCATGGTCAACTAATTGAAGAACAGTATATTTGTAATGAATGACCTTGATACTTTGATAGTAAATTTTATCCCTTAATAAGGAATTTTTTGTTTATTGTTACAATAGTGCCGGTGTTTAATTTATTTATCTCTGTCTCTTTTTATCATGATCATTTAAATTTACATCTTTCATACGCTTGTCTTGGGATATTCAAACACAGTGATAAATATTTATGCAATCATTTTTAATTACCATTTTTAATAAGTTAGGTAAGTAATTTATCCTGTGAATTTATGAGTTACTTATTATTACTTATGCAAGATAGCTTATTATTGTTTTTATTGTGATATTTTCACATGAAGAATTATTTTTATATATCATTTATTAATTCTTTTTAATGCAAATGATAAATCTACTACCAATATTTATGAGCAAAATATGTACTGTTGTACATGTTCGTACTTCAATTAAATATACCACCTCATTATATAATTACTCAGTATCCCCAGCAATTTAGAAAACGAAAAGAAAATTGGCACTGAGATTCCATCTTTCGGCACTGAAAAACACAATGTGTGCCCACCCCTGGTCAAGGTTATATGGGACAGCGAAGGTATGCGCTCTACGAGTAAACATGTAGTTGTGAGATACAATTTTAATTGATTAGCCAAATCAAGCAAATACTAATTTAGTTTCAATCCAGTACGAATGGTATCTCTTATTTTCTCCAGTGAGACTGCAAAAGGCTAATAGAGGTGGATTTATATTCGTAATTTTGGCATTGCTCTTAGGGAGTTTGTTTACCCTCACGAAATGACGCTCTTTGAAGAGCTTCAAATCTCATCAAAAACTTTTACGATTTCAGTTCAGGTATGACTATAATTTCATAGCTTTATAAAGACTTCTATTAGTGCAAAATTAGTTATTTCACAAACATTTTCAATTTAAAATCTTGCATAAAGTCGTGCACCATAGAAATTTAAAGAAGTAAACATAACTTTTTAAAATTGAAAGGTCTTGACAACTCCGTGATATTTTATTAAAAAGTGCTCATTCGTCTAGGATTGAATATAATATGAAGTGAAAAATTTGGTTCGTTAGACTATATTGAATATAATATCTAATATGCTTTGGAATGAGAGAATCCTGGAAACTCCCTTTCCTTTGAGTTCCTGGCATCCCCTACATCAGCAATTTAATGTCAATACAAGAAAAAATTGGAGTCAAAATATCAAATATATGACTAACAAAACATGTTCGACATATCTGCAGCATCGTTATAGTCTGAGATTGTCAGTTAGTTTCTATCCAACTCCCGATGCAGGTGAAGTTGCTGTTTAAGCAATTATATAAAAGAGATTGTACAGAAATTTGACTACGAATGGAGCTGTCATCTCCTCTCGCTGCAACTAATCGAGATTTGTATTCAACAGGAGTAAAATCCGATATCACTCTAGTTTCCTTCGCTTCATTGAATGTAAATGACTTTAGTCGAGCCTTTATGACTTCCTGGAAATGTGGAAACACCTTCTAACTGTAACGAAATGTTTAGATTGGAGTGTTTGTACGGATGTTTAATGACTACCTGCAACTATTTGATGTATGTAAAACAGGTTCTAGGACAATTCGACGCAAGGCAATTCGACGCTAGGACAAGTTGTCGTCAGGACAACTCGTCGGATCGGGTTATTCATTTTTATTGGCGTATACATCATTTACATATCTAATTAAAAATATTATAAATTTAAACAAGGATTTATTTCTATAGGCTTAAAAGACTGACGTAAAACAGTAGTTAATAAATTTCATTAATTCAATATATTTTTTTCTTTTGTTGTCATATTTTCTCTGTGAGAATATTTCAGACTGCAGAAATATTACAGCTAATAAATTAATATTTTTAGAGGGTTTAACGTCTACTTCGAAAAGAAGGGCCTTCCTAAGCAGCCACGACACATTTTGCCAACATGAGCACTAAACGGTTGGATGGGAAAGAGATGGCAAACTGAGAAGTAGCCTAGAAATTACATGGGGCCAATGTGGTTTTATATTCTCATGGAATACTACCTTGGGAGAGGGTAGGTTCAATGTGGCGAATCCATCCCATTGAATTGTCATATTGGGCCAACCTGATTAATAATTACCCTATAAATATTATATGGCCAAACTTTATTAACATATTGGCAATATCTTGGGCCAAGATGTTTAGGAAACTAAATACAAGGGACAAGAAGACAAAGTCAGAAAGTAATGTGGATCCATGAACAAAGGCACCAACCATCAGTCATTGACAAGCTCATGGTTGCAGAAAAGCTACTCTATGAATGCTGTCACTTACCACGAAGTGCGATGAAAAGGGACACAAGCGCCAGTGGCTGCACTCACTCAAAGAAGAGGAAAATGAAGAGGTGATAGTGAATACAATATACAGGGTGGCGCAAAAAAAAGGAAACCCATTTTCAAACTAGTATATTTTACAAAGTTTTAAACCTAGAAATTTTCTAAAAACAAAGTTTTATTCGTTCACTTTTTCTGCATCTATCGTAATAATCTGTGAAGAGTTACGTCAAAATTTAAACATCCTACAGCGATTTAAAAAAAAGGTAATTAAAAAGGTCTTGCGCGAGGACGAAAAACACAAAAAGGTTCATAATAGAAAAAATTTATTTCCATATGGTTGTAGTAAAAATTAAACCCTACTATTTTTCATTCAATTACCGGTTTTGTTATTGACTCTTTCATTCATGGAAATACATCTTCGTCCCCAATCACTATATCTTCTAAAAAAGTTTGCAGAAACCATTTTGCAAAATTTAGACAGTGCGGTAAATCAGTTCTAAGAGTTCGAGCCTTACATGCTTCTTGAAAGGGATAATTCAGATCGTGTTTAACAATTTGGTGAATTGTGTCTTAAATGATGTCTAATCTTTACTTTCTGATTGACATTTTTGGGTTCTCAATAAACTGTTTAAGATTAATGCTTTTATTCTTTTCTCCTGCAAGATGATCACTTTTTGTTCAAATATAAAGTGGTTTCTGTAGTTTTGAACTTAATACCATTTGTCAATAAGATTTTATAGTTGGTGTAAATCTTTCCAAAAAGCGTTGTTCAAAATGAGGTTGAACCTGTGTGAAGCTTCCAGTGTTTGAAAAAATTGTCACAACAAAAACTCTTCGTTCTTTTAAAGCTGCATTTTGAGGGTTTCGAAAAGGAGATATAAATTAACGGCAAGATGATTTTATAAAGATATCAATTTTATCTCAGAAAAAAACTTTCAAATGGTAATCCATTTCCTCTTATTTGTTACAAAAAATAATAGAATTTATGTTGTTACATCCATATTCAATTAATTGTACCTCTTATGATTTTTTCCGTTTATTTCGTTCTCGCGCAAGCCCTTTTTATTTACCTTTTATTAATTCACCGCAGGATGTTTAATTTTGGTCGTAGCTCTTAACAGTTTATCACGATTGATGCAAAAAAAGTAAACGAATAAAACAGTGTTTTTAGAAAATTTCTAGGTTTGATACTTTGTAAAATAAACTAGTTTGAAAATGGGTTTCCTTTTTTTAGCGCCACCCTGTATATTATAGCCTTGGTAACTCAAAAATCCAAGATCTAATAGTTAAAGGGGCAGTTCAGTCAATTTTTGTTTTCATAATATTAATGTTGAACGATCACTTATTAAGAATAAAGCATTCTTGTAGAATTAAACGGTTGGAAAAATTATAATAAGTGATATATATCATATTTTATAAATTCGATTTAGTTCCTGCGTCCTCCTACAGATGGCGCCACCACTCTGTACTATTTGTTTACATTTTACAGCTGATAACATCTATCAACTGTATTAACAGGTAATTTAAGAAGAGATGGTTTTCTTTTCAAAACTAAATCTAATTGACTCTAAGAACTGTTTTCAATTTCACAAATTCTTTTCATTATTTTCATAAGTTAATAACCGTTTCAAGTCTGGGACTGGTTATCATTTTGTTTACGTACTACAATGATTATCATTTTGTTTACGTACTACAATGATTATAGTCCACCGCAGTCCACAGATGGCGCCACTAATTTACAATATACTTTTTATATAAACATTTCTAAAATCAACGAATATTCTAATGTTACATAAATAAATATACTAAATCGATTTAGGACCAATTTGGCGATAGTTTGATTTTGACTGAACTGCCCCTTTAAAGAATATTTATTCGCACTGATGTACTAGTTTCAAATTAAATAAATTTTAGATGTCATTAAACTCATGAAGCTGGCCTCTGAACTATTTTTTTTTCCAAGAGCAAATTATTTTTAGCAACATACTTTAAAACAGAACCAAGAAAGTTTTATAGTTAATTCACAACACAAACTATATTAATGATAGTTTAGATTGTGTCTTATAACAAGCATTTCATTTATCTTTTGAAATAGGGCTAGGAAAATTTGGTGGATAATTTACAACACGTTATTTATATATATATTATTTATTCAAATATAAATGATGTATACGGAAGAAAGAAATACATTATATCATACGGCGAGTTGTTCTGGCGGCGAATTGTCCTAGCAAAGAGTTGTCCTCACGGCAAATTGTCCGCCGCAAATTATTGTCCGGCGGCGAGATAATCGGTCACCGTAAAAAAAGGCTTTTTACGCAATGTATAAAGCGATTTATTATGTTTTTACGGTGACGAGATTACTCGGCGTCGGACAATTCGCCACGGACAATTCGCCGTGAGGACAACTCTTAAGGCCCTTCTAGACATGATACATTTTGTATCAGCAACCTTGTATATATATATAAATGTCTCACACCTATTTGTATATGAGGCAGGTAATCTGTTTAGACGAGAATACGGTGTGAAGTAGCTCTAGTGTCGCACAAGCAGCTTTATACAGTTTAAATTACTTGCTAAGAATTCTAAATATTTTATAGAGATGATGATAATGCAAAATTTCAGTCTCTCTGATCAGAACTCTAATATTTTATAGAGGTGAAGATAACGAAAAAAGAGAGGTGATTTTCACCTCTATAAAATATTTAGAGTAGCTACTCTTATCAAAGAGAATAAAATTGTGCAATATCTTCACCTCCTAAATATTCAAGAGTCCATATCAATTAATGAGATTCCAATTTTAAAATTACAGGATGTAGCTACAAAAAAAGTAGCATGCAATAATATTTCACAGCGTTAGAAATATTTCGGTTAAAAATTGAGACCCTATCAAATAAATAAATAGTTTATAAGAACACAACAAGAAAAATGATCAGATTAAGAACTTTTGATAATCAAAATAAGTAATTAATAAGCTTTGAAAAGTTAGAGTCCTAAGCTAAACAGATTGAAAAATTCTTATCAAAAAGTAAGTATTTGGATATTAAAAGTTAATATCCATGGACTCATTCTTGCCAAGACACCAACTTTTTAAATAGAGGAGTACATTATTTAATGACCTTCCATCATTACAGCTATAGACAAAATGTCACACCGCTCGTCAAAAGGAACAGAGTTTGCTTATTTGTGTGGGTAAAATATGAATTAGGGGAGAGCGTACCATAAACCGCATTACAGCTGGAACTAGTTTATTTATTTTTAGGTTCTTTCATATCGCTACATAAAAACAATGATATACGTCTATAATATTTATTATATATATCGTTGGTCTTCGGCTTTAATATTTGTGATTGGTCCATGCATTGTACATACAATATTTCACTTATCATGATAAAATATAAACTAACTATAAACGATGTTTTAACAATTATTACCTATAAAAACAAAGTAAAAAAAACTCTGAAAATAACGTTATTTAATAGTGAAACAGTTATATGGGACATATATTTTCTCCATTCATCGTATAATTAAGGTCTAACAACATATTTTAATAGTGCACCGACTGTGTGGGTTATTTTAACCGGCACTATTAAAAAATGTTATTAGACCTTAATTATACGATGAATTAATGGAGAACATATCTGTCCCATATGACTTGTTTCACTATTAAATAACGTTATATTCACAGTTTTTTAATTTGTTTTTATAGTTTTTTGCGGTCCATCTAGTGTTAAAACAAGAGAACAATAATTATCACATAGATTACAATGAACTGACTAGTAAACAATATCGTTTCAATACAATCCCCTTAGAGCTGTCGTTTATCCTCAAGTGGACAATAGTTTGTCTAATAATCAATTCAATGATTGATGTACTATAATTTGGTGTGATAACGGTACTCTTTCTAATAGTAATAATGTTCATTCCATACACAGTAATTCCACTACAATGATATTCTATTTTAGTGAAATTCTTGTAAAAACTACCAAGATATATTAAGTTTTAATTCAGATTCACAAAACAAATATAATGGAAACATTTTGAAGCTTAATTCCAGTGTCAACATTTTGAAACTTCTGTTAATTTTCTTTCCATTTTGTTGTGAATCTTTAATTGCGGTCATTTTGAAATACATCGAAAGAAAACAACCACAGAAATAAAGCAATGCTCTGCAATATACAATTTTCATCATTTTTTCAAACTTAGTGAATAGTGGTGTTTCGCACTAGCAATCATGTAGAGTAAATGAGGTTAATTTAAATTCATTTAAATTGAAGAAATAAAATTTATAATTCGTCAATTCATTTCATTAGCTGATTTTTATACAAAATGCGCATCTAATAACCCCTCAAAAGGTGAATTCAAATTAGGGAAAAATAAATCAAAACCAGGAAAGTATCCTAATCAATCCTATTTATACCGGTAGTGTGTTTATTATTTATTTGTATATCTATTTATTTATTTATTTGGTGTCCGCTTTTATACGACGGGCATTAAATATGAAGAATGTAACTATGGGGTCTAGGCTGATTCCACCCACAGGGTTTTTTCGGTTAACGAATGATTTTAGATTGCACTTCACTTTTCTACAATTTTTTAAATTTTGTTCGTACGATATGTTAGCTTTTTTGAACATTACTTTAGGATGGTGCTGACTAAATTAAAAAAAACTGACTCGTAGATTTTGGCAATGTGCATTTAAAATTTCCCTTATCCCAGATCATGAGAGGGTTTTTTAAATCTTAGATTTTAGGAACTCTTAAGAGATTTAAATCTAATTATCAACCTTTTAATTAATTCAGGGGCCAAATAAGTTAGATGCGAGAGAAAATGATTTCACGAAGGAATAAAATTACTGTTAGTTTCTTTATTTTAATTCTGTCTATATTAATGGTTTTTCTTCTTGCACAATTTAGGACTACACGATTGATATTAATATACTATTTTTTTAGATTAAAGTTACATTTCATTTCACAGTAAATTCAATATATCAAAGGTTACAGTTACAATGCTCATTGGAATTCATACAATACAAAATTATAATATATAGTCTGGCAGTTGTCCCCATAACAGTTGTCCTACACCATATTTTCATTGAGGTGACATTCCCATTGATGATTTTCAACCTTCATTCAACCTTCACTCATAATTGCTGCAGGATTATTTTATTATGTTAATCTTCTTGTGATAATAGAAAAATACTGTATCTAAAATTAGAACAATTGCATAATGAAAACTTATTAAATGTTTATTCTGAACTATTTGATAAACAAATATCACTTCCGATTTCTAGCCAATATTAGAGTTCCTAACATTTCCCTTGATTTAACTTCAGAAGGCTCGGACTCTGTACAAGATGAATATTGATGGCAGAGCAATATGACTTCGCATCACCGATCAATTAAAGTCTGTTGTTGTGGCGTATGTGACATGGACTGATGAGACCAAATGAAAGGCACATCCAGTAGAGGTTTAGGCTGACATATACACTGAAAAAAATGAAACATAACTAAACGGGCATTAGGCAGAGCGCAAATTTTCGCCGCTGCATATAAATAAATATATAATTTCTTTGAATTATAATTTAATTCGACCTTAACCTTTGAACCGTTCGCTCCCAATTATAATAAACTAGTTCCTGGATATTGACAAATCGTCCTGCTAAATTTCAGTTAATTTGGTTGAATACTTGTTTGTGTTATCGAGTTATAATGACCTTGACCTTGAACTGTGACCGAATCTCACCCAAAAATTTTACCAGATGGTTCCTGAATTTTAATCATTAGGCCCACTAAATTTCAGTCAATTTGATTGAATACCTTTTGAGTTCTATTGTTATTATCAACTTTGAATTTATCCTCTGAGTGGATCACTCCTAAAATTTTACCATATGGTTTCTGGACCAATCGTCCCACCAAATAGTTTCAGAGTTATGCAAATAACAATATGATAAATAATGTGCTCGGACATTTGGTTCACGGTCATTTCGTACAAGGACATTTCTTCCAAGGACATTTCGTCCAACGGACATTTCGTCTACGGACTTTTAGTCCGCGGACAATTCGTCCACGAAATGCTTTATTCTGTATAATATTCATAATGAATATATATTTTATTATATTATATATTATTTATATATATATTCTGCAATATAAAGTAGAAAACAGCCTCTGTTGATAGTAATTAGAAATTCTTGGTCTTTGCTATTATTCTTATTGCAATCTTCTTCTCCTGCTCCTACTGGTCGGCTACAGGAAAATTATATAACTGAATAATTTTATAATGAAATACAGGCAGGCCTCGCTTGTATTGCACCCCATTCTTATATGATCTGTAATAAAAGCGAGACATGTTTCTAAGTTATTTCAGTACATTTTTGTGGTGTATATTCACAATATTTACAAAATACATTAATGGTATCACTCAGGTTTGGTTATTGGAAGCAATATTGGTTCAGTAATAAATTTTTATAACAAAAAGAATTTTAACAGTGACTACATAAAATACATACATGTATATAATATACTGTTGATAATTAAATATGATATAAATTATAAAAGAATTAGAGGAAGTAAATAACTTAAAAAGTACGAGTAACCCGTTGAGCATATCTAATCTTAAATCTATAATCGATAGATAATCATTTTTATGTGTTTATTTGAAATGGTTCGACTTAAACCACTATAATAATATATATTTACAACTGGTTATTAATTTAATAGTGAAAAATTTATGAAATATATTCCATGCACACTTTAAAATACAAAATATAGCAATTCGTGGACGAATTGTCCGTGGACGAATTGTCCGTGGACGAATTGTCCGTAGACGAATTGTCCGTAGACGAATTTTCCGTGGACGAAATGTCCTAGACCCGATAAATAAATAGATGCCACCTAAAATATTCCCTTCCGCAATCTGCGAAGGTAACAATATATAATACAACGTCTCTCGCACAAACTCAGTGGGATTTAAGCCCTTTGTCTACTATGGAAGACCGAAGAGTTTCATATTTATTATCTAGTGAATGAATGCGTTTTTTTTCTAAGTTATATAAATTAAAATCCAAATTTATTTATCTAAATTACACATATCCAAATATCATTTATCTAAATTACTTTTATCCAATTTTTATTTATTCAAACTCTATATATCCAATTTATTTTCATCCAAACTGAATTTATCTAAATTATATTCATCCGAACTACATTTATTTAAACTAAACTTTATCTGAAACTTGTTGAGATAATTTCCTCATCACTGAATTGAACCAATCAGACAACTCAAACTTTACTGAATGAGGACAATTTAGTTTCTCATTTCAATGAATTTTATGGATACTTACGATATCCAGCGTAACTTAAAAAGTTTTTTCTGCAAACAAACTTCACTCGTTCAATTACCATCGGAGTTCTTTCGTGAAGTTCTTAGTGACTCGGAAAACTGTTGTCGTGTTCCGTAATGTTGAGGTGAGAATTAACAATGGGAAGATCATATTTAGATAATTACAACAGTTCCTGAAATGTAAATTGAAGAGAAAATAGAGTATAGGGTCAATATGACATTTTCCAAATTGTCATCAGTGATATGAAATAAAGTAAATATCTAACATTCAAGCAAAATACATGATAAGTAGATTACTCATAAATGTTAGATAGTACATACTTTTTGTTTTGCTTTATTTTCACACCATTATCTTTTCATGATGTAAATAACAGACACCTTATTGATCGTAAAGTGTAATAAGTAACTCTTCTTAAGATAAGTCTACACGATTGTTCATGGCCAGTGACTATAACTCAAAAACTGAGATACAGGTGGTATTATCTTATAAATTTGTAGTACCCGAACTAATTTAGCTATCATCGGAAGTGCCTACGAATCTACTGATACAAATTTTAATTTAAAGTAGACCCTTCCAATTCGGGGGATACCAGATAATTGCACATGTTCAACATTCCTGTGGCAATACAAACTATCTGTCTCATTCATATAACAGAAGTCCCCTCTACAATGCACCTCAATAAATTATTGCAACGTCTTGCACAGTGCCAGCCAGCGCTCTCACCTACAATGGAACTGCAAACTAGAACAATGTTCTCCTGCATATTCCAAACTATACATCTTTGTCAGTAGTTAGAAAATATTATTAATATGTGCTTGATCAATAGAAATATATCTTGAAAGATTTACCGGCTCAAGTGTAAAAACGATATTTTGGTGTGTCTATGGAAATTACCCTCTCTTGTTTATTTTACTTAGTACGATAGATAATTATTTCGAAGTGGTCTGTATTTTACTGAGTATAGATTGTTTTTACCAATATGAAATTCAGGGGAACATGCGCATGAGAAGCTATTCAATATTAACATAAAACCTGGTCTATCTATTTACGTAATAGGTTATTTAGACACGCGTACAAGAGTCCAACCATTAAACGGTTGGACGTCCAACTTGTTGTCAATTTTAAAAAAGCGTTGTATTTTATAATGTCTTCAGTTACATATATTGCAGCTGAATTTATACTGAAGAAAAATATTGTATGCTAATATAGCTTTAAGATACCTTCCAAACGCAGCAGTTTTCTGTATCTTTCTCAATTCTTCCTCCTGAGGTGTGGTGAGAATAAAGTTATTAGTAACATTACAGTCAATCTAACATCACCACAAAAAATATTGAATATATTATGTATATATATATATATAATTATGATATAAAATATATTTATATCATAATGATTTAAAGGTCTTCTCCAGGCTCCGTGAAAAAAATGAGTTTATTACATAATATTATAGAACTAAGGTCTACGATCATTATTCCGCATACAATTCGGTTCAGTTAATATTTTATTATTTGCTTTTAAAGTTTTTTAGTACTCTGTGAGTAACAATCAAGCGTATCTCCAACCTGACGCTGAGAAAGAAGATTGTACACTCTTTGTTTTGATTTCAAATTTAGATTTTTAAACAAACAATGCATTTTTCGCCTTCTTTTAAGATATTAATTGTTTCTAAAAGTATATAAACGTTTCTATAATAAGTTTATTCAAATTTGAACCTTAAAACGAATAATAAATATATTTAATAAACCAAATACCTAGTTGACAATCAAAACAAATGGTGTACATTCTTCTTCTTTAGACTGAAAATTAGAAAGTTGGAAGTAGAGTAGGTTTTGTAGAGTTTGGATTATAAAAATCTTTAAAAGCATATAAAATTAAAAATATGCTATCAAATTTTATGGGGTTTGCAGTAAAATGGTAGGAAACATTAGCCTCGTTGATTTATGCATTAAAAAATATTGGTTGGAGGGGACCTTTAATGGAAAAATAAAAAATAAATATCGATACCAGCGGAATTTGACTAATGATTCCTAAATTTATTCGAGAATTTACGTTTGTCTCCCACACCAGCGAGAGAAAATCCAGCCGTTCATTAGGGTTTAATGAGCAGTGTTACTTTTTCTATAGCGTATTCTATTGCTTCTTGTTACTTGTAAAGATGAATACTTCTAATGAATGCAATTGTTGTACGCACCTGCAAATAATCAGTAATAATTTGTAACAAAGAAACCAAATATTATTTTAAAATGAGTAGTAAATGGACCTAAATCTTTAAACGTAAAAATAATCAAGTTCATGTCCCAATCAATCTCAACAATCACGTTATTATATATCATCATTGAATATTTGTATACATTTGCATGTAGGTAAGATATTGGCAATAAAATAATATAGCGAATATGTAAATAGAATAAAATACTAATACAGTTACTTGGAAACCTATTTCACTGTTTTTCATACTTCATATTGATACAATGTATGAGCATTTACTCTTATGATATTTGCATGTCTAAGGGTCGACTACCAATGCAGCGGCTGTAGCCGGTCGGCTAGAGCCGTACGGCTCTCCTTGTAAGGTTGAGATCCAATGCAGTGGCTGAAGAGGCAAGAGTCGCTCGGCTCTCCTTTTGGACTGCTAAATACTTGAATTAATTTCAATCAATTAAATTAGTTAAAATTAATTAAATTAATTTTAATTAATTAATATTAATAAATAAATTAGCATTAATAAATTAATTCACATTGATAGTTAAATTAACACTAATACATAAATTATTCTAATATAATAAATTGATATTAATTCATTGATTAATATTAAAGAATAATAATATGATGAATTAAATAATTAAGTGAAAATGACAGTCATAGAGCGGCTCTAGCCGCTTCAGCCACTGCATGGGAAGTCCACCTTAAATTCTTAAATGGGTTACAAATTCTCCTAAAGTTACAGGGGAGTGTTATGGGATATTATTCAAGGACTTCTACCTTCAACTTCAACGAGAGTCAAGTATCCCCATGTCTCCCAAGGCATTACCTAAATAGACTGGGTGACATTTATCTTAAACAATTGATCAAATGGAAAATTAATCGGATGGAAAATTTATCGAATGGAAAATTGATAGAATAAAAAATTGATCAAATGGGAAATTGACCGAATGGAGAAACCTTTTCTAAAAAAATATCATACATTGCATTTGTTATACATAACTTCAAATATACATTTTGTCACTATGTTGTGACCTTTTCTGGGTCATAACATAAAAATAAAAATTCAATTGATTGAAATAATTGAATTGACAATTTGAGTATCAATATAAGTATTCCTGTGATTATCATATTCATAAGTTATAAATGTAAATGAGAGTATTTATGAATCAAGTAAAGAAGTTGCATTAGTTGGGTAAAAGTTTTGAAATTGTATGTATATAAATGCAATATAAAATACCTGTACTCAGTTTCTTATGTTTTATGCTAAATGAAATGTAATTGAAACAGAAAAAATAAAAAAATGTAATGGATATATTTTGTTAAATGTATAAAACGACTATGAAATGTAATTTCTGTGAACGTAAATTTACGTTTACATTGATTGCGTTGATATTTGATATTTTAATCATAGATATTATATGGATCTTAGATATTGATGTGTTTGATAAATGATTATTAGCAATAATATTTTCATAAACTTGTGTTTGAAGCGTATATGTTGATATTAGATAACAGTGTAATGTATACCATCAGCATTTGTAATTATTTAAAAACATGATAACATGTTTTTTTTTTCGAAGACACGGAAAAATGTTAGGTAATTATTATGAGATAATTATCTAACACTAGAAATAATTATTTTAATATCCTTTACAGCCTTAGTCACATTTTTGGATGGAACATCAATGCGTGCATTGGTAATATGAATCTTTTTTGTAAATTTTCGGAATATTTTTATTCAATGTTTCTATTTGTCGGGTGTTATTTGTTCCAAATAAAGAAACTAAAATGCCTCCAGCAAATACTCCAATAGCTACTGCAGCTCCTGTTGTTAAGAATATTTCAGCGCCTGGCGGTACCTGAGCTGCATTCGGCCTTTCTGCTACAAAAAACTGGGTAACTGACAAGTTCATAATTGACGTCTAACTTTTACCCATTGTGTCTAATTTCAGTTTCAGCAAGAAAAAATTATCATGATTTTCAGTTTGGGTATTATTTTCACACATTAAATAATTGTCGTTGGGATAATTTACGTTTCTGCGTACGTGCGTTCTAGCAAAGGAAACTTAGTTTTCGAATAAAACTAAGATACTTCTGAAAGCTTTGTAAAGGGTAAAAATGAATCAGAGCTATGGTGATGTTTGATATTTAAATTAGTGGTGACTTGTTCATACAAACTGTTAATGAACGTTAATTTTATTGGTGAAATCAAATATGCACTTTCAATTGTAGCGTGTCCACCCCAAGGGTATATAGTTAAGGGGGATGGGGGCAGTATCAAGGGGTTCGTTAAGTTCATTGGCCTCAGTAATGCAAAACAATGGAGAACAAAGCAGTAAATCAACATCCATTTTCTGCACTCCTGTAATGTTTATTGAATGTTACACATTTGATCTTCAAAAACTTAGAGGCTAACTTAACTTCTCAGAGTTACATGAGTTTCTAGAAAACTCAAATATAGTTTATTTAAGATTACTATTGTTAGTGAACCATTGAATTTAACAGGTGTTAGTCAACTGTAAATTACTCAAACTCAATATACATTGATATTTCTCTCATATTATTTATTACGTGGTCTCAAATTATCTGGTATTTTAATAGGCTCAGATCTATATTATTACTTTTTTAGGGTGAAAATTTTCTATTGCAATGGTTTTATCAACCTGATATATACTACTTGTCACAATTGAATCTGAGTGTAAGTCAAACATTCTTTCAGAATTAATGGACTTGATTCCAATTTCTAGCTATTCTAGGGTATTCCGATTTCTAGCTATTACCGTGAAAGGTCTGGAAATAGGAATATTCAATTTATGAGTGCTCACATGCCTGTCAAACAACTTAGCAAACACGCTTTGTCCAATTTGAATAGGTTTCTCTACCCGTTTGTTTGTTTTTTCCGTATATTTAGCCTGCATGGCTAAAAGTTGATCTCTACAATGCTTTCTGATTTAAGTAATTCGTTTCAACTATTTGGCAAATCTGTTAGGCAATAATCCAGTCTAGGTGAGGTTAAGTTACTGTAGGACTATCATAAGCAAATAGAACATAAAACTGCCTTTCACGCAAGGTTGTGTTAAAACTACTTTTTACTGTCAACTGCAGAACAGGAAGTAATTGGTCCCAATCTCGGGTTGCGAGTGAATTGGTATATATTCTCAGTAATTTGTTCACTTCGCAGACAATACGTTCCGTTAAACTTTTTGAAGCTGGATGATAGGGAGTGATTTCTACTTTATTAATATTGTAGAAACTACAGAACTTATTTTTTTCTGATGTGTACTCTTGAGCAAAATCAGTAAAAAAATGTCTCACTAGAGCCATATTTGTTATGATGAGACGCAGTGCATCAAGAATACTATCCGTATCTTTGTTTGCTAAAGGAGTTTTGCACAATCTTTGCACAAGGCTAATAATTAAAAGAAGTAGCAGAGGTTTCTCCCCCTTCACTTTTTATGCTATACTAACCCATGCACTGTCGGTCAGGCCGTTGTAATCTCACTAGCGCGAGGCGCTACCCCTCAGTCTTCCGTTCATCTACTTGTATACAATGCATTCTGTTAGACTTGAATCCTCTGTATTTTTTTACGCAATGTTTAACTCTGTACTTGTAATCTTTTATTAACATTGGAAAGGAGAAAATAAAATTGAACTATCTGATTTTACTCTTGCTCGGATATTTGCATATATACTCTTGAGTTCAAAAGTTATGCAGTATTTCTGGTTCTTTCACTTATAGTAATTGAATTGACACTTCTGTTTTATTGACAATGTCTGTATGGTCTTAATAAGGATTTGAATGAAACAAGAGGAATTCTTGAACTCTATTCAAGTAAGTTAATTAGGTACAGAATTAACTTATGTTCACTTTAAGACTTTGAAAGTTAGTTTATTTCACAAGAAAGGTCTGAAGAACGATTAACTACTCTTTAGTTGGCATTGGATAACGGCAAATGAACAGTAGGTTATCCCTCTTCAGATCTTTCTTGTGAAATAAACCAACTAACCAAGTGATAAAGTGGCAATTACTTAACGGAAACTGTTAGTAGTTTATGTCCAGAACAGCATCTTGAGAACCAAGTATTACTCAGATTTTCTTTTATTTAATCATTTTACCGGAATAAAGTTCAAGAATCCCTTTTGTTTCATATATATCCTTATTAAGACCATACAGATACAGTTAATTCAATTACTACAATAAGTGAAAGAACCGGAAATACAGCATAACTTTTTTACTGAAGAGTAAACGGAAATATTCGAACAAGAGCAGACGTAGATTGGTAAATTTGGCGCTGTAGACAGGATGTGGTTAGTTAAGGGGTTATGTGATTCATTTAAATGTTATTAAGTGGCAGGAAGTCTATCAAAAAAGTATATACAAGAAAGAAGCAGGACAAAGAAAACTATTAGTTCTATCTGATTGACCAATTCTCAATTCAAACAATACTCTATTCAATCATTTTCCTTTTTTTCCATTTCCCATGCGTTCAATTTTTCTTTCGATCAATTTCCATTCAATTAATTTATAAACGATTTCATTATTTTTTTTTCGATAATTTTTTTATTATATTCAAATCGAGCTCTATTAGAATTGCACATAGACCATTTACTCTTACAATAGTTTTATTTAAATTGTAATTAATTTGCTGCAACATCTATCGTCAACATTTTCCCGATCTACTAAATGCTGTGTTACCATTCTGACACTTTTTACGATCTACATATTGCTGAGATATCATGTTGACATTTTTTTCGATCCTCAAAATGTGTTTCACTATAGAGCCTTTTTTTGATTTCAGAAAAATAATTCGGGACGAACTAATTAGTCTTCTAAAAAATTGTGCTTTTTAACAAATTAAACAATTTTAATGGAAGAAAAATTCCATTCAATTCTTCAATCATTCTTCTTGCTGACAGTTTAATCTGCATTTTTCCGTTCAGAGATATAAAGTACTTATTTGTTTACAGTCAATTAATCAGCGTCAATGAAGGTTACAAATAAAAGGTAGAGTAATGATGAAGAATATGGAATATCTTTGAGCAAAATAATGTCAATGAAATATTCAACAATAAGAACTGTCCATAAAAAAAGCGAATACAATATTGAAAGTAATATTACCTTCAATATAATAAAATGAAAATTGTTAGAGATATACAATACATAAATCGTAAAAATTGTTTATATAATCTTTATTTAGAAACGTACACAGTAGAACTTTTCTATAATGAAATCCTGTATAGTGAATGTAGTGACTTGAGTAATGAAGTAGCCTCATTAGGGGAATGTTTCTATTTAGAATGCTATTATATGGCGATTAGTTTTCTAAAACGGATTGCCAATCGAGGCAGGTAACGAAAACTGCCGTAAAACTGCATAACAAATCATATAGGGTCGGGAGGGGCGAATCTCGCGCGGCAGCAAACGGGGCGAATCTTGCGCACCACACGTTAAAAGGGCTATGAACGTGCTAGCCCAATAACAAAAATAGTCATAGACCGGCTCAAATATGTAGTAACACTGTATGAAATTGAAACATTTTAAAGGCATTTATTCATAGTTGAAATAAATCACATTTAAGACCATATGAAAAGTACCTAGTCGAAAATTTGTCTGAAAAAAATTTCCATCTCAGATAATGAACTGACGTTTTTAGTGCATGATGATAATTGACTTAAGTTGCCTCAGTTAAAATTACAAGGTTCTAGACTTTCTATTTTTTTAGTTAGCGAAGTTTTTTCGTGCGCAACTATTCGCCCCACCATATTTTGCATGACGGGGCAAATATTGCGCACTATAGAAATTTTTTTTTAGGCCATGAAACAGTTTTTAATGCCTAATATTACTCTCTATATATCTGCATTTCTTCACTTTCAACTAAAAACATACACATTCCACATATATTTCAGATAATAGGTCGAAATATGAAATTGTAAATCAGGGTGAATTTAAAGTCATTAATTAGTCTTTTCTGTGAAATTTATAGTTAAACATACCAAACATCACTATACATGTTTATCATTTACTTTTCCATTTAGTATAATTATATAATCTTATTATTCGGTTCTTTTTAATAAAATGGAAAATATCAGGTCTAAAATGACAGGGTTAAATCATCGTACAGGGAAACCCAACCCTGATATCATTATGCTTTTAAAAGTTGCAAATCGACATTGCACCATGTTGTGAATAGTAGCTTCGCTGAGCTTGTCTTTTCTGAGGATTGTCCTAGAAGTGTAGAAATGGGAGTAGTTATTCGAATAAAGAAAATGGCTAAGAAGGTTTGTGAAATGTTGAAGACTCGTAAAAATACTTGAAAAAATTCAAAATATAGCTAATTACATGAATGTGATCCAGACTTCAATTAGAACCATCATCACGAAGGATCTTCAGTTGTCTTCCTACAAAATGAGAGAACACTAAGTCCTCACACTTCTTAAAAAGAAAAGGAGACTTGAGAGAACAAAGGTCCTCCTCAGAGAGCTTAAAGCGGACACGACAAGGTATGAAATAGATTATTTTAACGAGAAACTCTTGATTATTGAAGCCAACCCAATTCAATATTCATGATCAGAAGATATCCAAGATTTCCCCTATCTCGAAAACTTGGGAGTCTCCTCTGATTTTCGTGGAGAACGGCCTAAGATCAATCCTCTTTTAACAGTATTGTGGTTACACCTATTGGATTGATGAAAAAAAAAACACTTCAAAAATCAATCATTTATCTTCCAACAAGATGGTGAACTTTTTACTACTTAAACAAGACACATGAGTGGTGATCACGTCAATTGCCAAGATTCTGTCGCAAAGAAATTTGGCGTCTTCAACGCCATATTTAAACCCAATAGAATTCTGAATGAAATCTATTGAAATAGCATAGTGGCCTAAAAGGCCGTTCCTTATTTTGGGACGAGGAGCTACACGGGTAAATCATAGTGTGGACGTTCTGTGGTCACTGGGGCACCTGTGAATAACCACAATAATCCACTTCTGCGAATAACTGTTAAGGCTCACGTTGGTACTATTGACAACGAAACTGATGATTTCATAGAAAAGGACGTAGCGGAGATCTTTTGGCGCAGAACCTGAACCGTTGGTCTTTGAAAAACACCAAAGGAATTAGGTGGGTCAACCTACCTTCTTGTAGACAGACCAAAGAACTCTTCCTCTTTGAAAGAGAATGTCAAAAGCTATTGTTAATAACCCGCTTTAAACTTCTTCTTCTATCCTGGGAACATTTGGTCCTAAAACAGTAATACCTTTGGTCCTAAAACAGTAAAACAATAATACTTGCCGACGATCTGGTCTTCGCCCAGAAACATGACCTCATAATATTGTTGTGGAATGTTCTACCTATTACAAGACTATGAACACAACTCTGGATGAATTCTGATACATTTTTACCTTTCTTGAAAGAATTGAAAGACTGGAAGAGTTCAACGACTAACCTTTAGTTCAAGGGGATTCAGTACATATGGACCATCTCTTGGCCTGGGTATCTCTCCGACCTTACAATGGCAAGTGAATATTCCACGTAACCTAATAGATGTACGAAAAACCCATTTGCTTTTATATTCTTATTATCGTAATTTCAGAGACATAAAGTGAAAATATCTATGTGTAATAGTATTTTGAATAACGTTTTAGATATGTATGCTAAATTGGTTATATATGCTATATTTGACATCTAAAAAGAATTATTACTTTCATAGATTGCGTAAGGTTATCTTTTGGGCGACATATTTTTGTTTGTCATCTTGTTGCTCACATAACTCAAAAAGTCTTCGATCAAATTACTTTGAATTTGGTAAGACGATTGAATGACTAATCTCTAGGAACCATCTGGTAAAATTTTGGGAGCTATCCGGTCAAAGCTCAAGGTCATTTATAACTTAATAATTCAAAAAGTTTTCAATCAATTTGTCTGCTATTTGATGGGACGATTAGTCAGTATCTAGGAACGGTTTGGTAAGTTTTTGGAAGCGGTCATGTTAAAAGTCAAGTTTATTTATAACGCAAAATGTATTCAATCAAATTAACTGAAATTTGGTCGACGGTTGGTAATTATCCAGGCAGGAACTAATTTATTAGATTCTGGGAGCAATCAGGTGAAAATAAAGGTCAAGGTCATTTATAAAACAAAAGAATTCAACCAAATTGTCTGAAATTGGGCGGGACGATGCTTCAATATTCAGGAATCATTTGTTCATATTTTGGGAGTGAACAGGTTAAAGGTCAAGGTCATTTATAAGCGGTGGCAAATGTATGCGCTCTAGGAGTGCCCGTCATCTAGTTATTTATTATATTTATAGTTACATAATAAGTAAATATAAAAGTGTCATACTTCAGATAAACTAATATTACAAGCATAAATTAATCATGAATAGAAAGAAACATTCATGACGTCACACATACATACTACAAACTTTACGTAAACAGGTCGAAAAAAGTTTGTCTCAAGTTTTGAATTTGAATCATATGATTGTTTATGCTTTTAAACACATTGGAATTACTTTTATAGTAAGTATCTAGACACTCATTAGTGCTATTTTTCACTATGGAAAGGAATTAATGGGTGCGCAGATATTCGCCCTCGCGCGCGCAAGGATCGCCCCATCAAGGACAATTTCAATTGCGCACTACTTTCGTCAATAACTCAGATTATACGATTGTTAATTGTTTGTCCTTTGGATGGTGTATAAAAGGCTTTATTGCGGTTCTTCATATCAAATATTATTCGTCTATCTGCAAAAACTAAGTTGCAAAACCCAAAAGTTTTTAGTGCGCAAGATTCGCCCCTCCTGACCCCACAACCATTGCATTTAATTCATTGTAATTTAACTCTAAAACATTTTACATTCATTGTACATATTCCATAATCCATTAATATGATGGCACTTTCAAAATAAATTTTCGAGCTACACATATAGAATAAACATTTTTTTAAAGATTTAGTGATACTAATAAATAATATTATTTATTAGAAAGAAATAATATTGTCCAATAAATTCTAGACAGTACAAACAAGTTAATTGGTGATAAGCGATGACTTATCAAATTCTTTCACAAATTATAAATGTATAGATTGAATGTTATGAAACTCTATAATACTTCCTACTGACAACAAAGGGGTTGTGCAAAGAAAACTACCTACCGCATCACACTGGAAAGATAACTAACTACCTCATCTTACTGGAAAGAGAACTATCTACCTCATCTTACTGGAAAGAGAACTAACTACTTCATCTTACTGGAATGAGAACTACCTACCACATCAAACTGGAAAGAAAACTATCTACCTCATCTTACTGGAAAGAGAACTAACAACCTCATCTTACTGGAAAGAGAACTAACTACTTCATCTTACTGGAATGAGAACTACCTAACACATCAAACTGGAAAGAGAACTAACTACCTCATCTTACTGGAAAGAGAACTAACTACCTCATCTTACTGGAAAGAGAACTAACTACTTCATCTTACTGGAAAGAGAACTAACTACTTCATCTTACTGGAATGAGAACTACCTACCTTATCTTACTGGAAAGAGAACTAACTACCTCATCTTACTGGAAAGAGAACTAACTACTTCATCTTACTGGAATGAGAACTACCTACCTCATCAAACTGGAAAGAGAACTAACTACCTCATCTTACTGGAAAGAGAACTATCTACCTCATCTTACTGGAAAGATAACTATCTACCTCATCTTACTGGAAAGGGAACTATCTACCTCATCTTACTGGAAAGATAACTATCTACCTCATCTTACTGGAAAGGGAACTATCTACCTCATCTTACAGGAAAGATAACTATCTACCTCATCTTACTGGAAAGGGAACTAACTACCTCATCTTACTGGAAAGAGAACTGTCTACCTCATCTTACTGGAAAGGGAACTAACTACCTCATCTTACTGGAAAGACAACAAACTACTTCATCTTACTGGAATGAGAACTACCTACCTCATCAAACTGGAAAGAGAACTAACTACCTCATCTTACTGGAAAGAGAACTATCTACCTCATCTTACTGGAAAGAGAACTAACTACTTCATCTTACTGGAATAAGAACTACCTACCTCATCAAACTGGAAAGAGAACTAACTACCTCATCTTACTGGAAAGAGAACTAACTACCTCATCTTACTGGAAAGAGAACTAACTACTTCATCTTACTGGAATGAGAACTACCTACCTCATCAAACTGGAAAGAGAACTAACTACCTCATCTTACTGGAAAGAGAACTATCTACCTCATCTTACTGGAAAGATAACTATCTACCTCATCTTACTGGAAAGGGAACTATCTATCTCATCTTACTGGAAAGATAACTATCTACCTCATCTTACTGGAAAGAGAACTATTTACCTCATCTTACTGGAAAGAGAACTGTCTACCTCATCTTACTGGAAAGGGAACTAACTACCTCATCTTACTGGAAAGAGAACTAACTACTTCATCTTACTGGAATGAGAACTACCTACCTCATCAAACTGGAAAAAGAACTAACTACCTCATCTTACTGGAAAGAGAACTATCTACCTCATCTTACTGGAAAGAGAACTAACTACTTCATCTTACTGGAATGAGAACTACCTACCTGATCAAACTGGAAAGAGAACTAACTACCTCATCTTACTGGAAAGAGAACTAACTACCTCATCTTACTGGAAAGAGAACTAACTATTTCATCTTACTGGAATGAGAACTACCTACCTCATCAAACTGGAAAGAGAACTAACTACCTCATCTTACTGGAAAGAGAACTAACTACCTCATCTTACTGGAAAGATAACTATCTACCTCATCTTACTGGAAATGGAACTATCTATCTCATCTTACTGGAAAGATAACTATCTACCTCATCTTACTGGAAAGAGAACTATGTACCTCATCTTACTGGAAAGAGAACTGTCTACCTCATCTTACTGGAAAGGGAACTAACTACCTCATCTTACTGGAAAGAGAACTAACTACTTCATCTTACTGGAATGAGAACTACCTACCTCATCAAACGGTAAAAAGAACTAACTACCTCATCTTACTGGAAAGAGAACTATCTACCTCATCTTACTGGAAAGAGAACTAACTACTTCATCTTACTGGAATGAGAACTACCTACCTGATCAAACTGGAAAGAGAACTAACTACCTCATCTTACTGGAAAGAGAACTAACTACCTCATCTTACTGGAAAGAGAACTAACTATTTCATCTTACTGGAATGAGAACTACCTACCTCATCAAACTGGAAAGAGAACTAACTACCTCATCTTACTGGAAAGAGAACTAACTACCTCATCTTACTGGAAAGATAACTATCTACCTCATCTTACTGGAAATGGAACTATCTATCTCATCTTACTGGAAAGATAACTATCTACCTCATCTTACTGAAAAATAACTATCTACCTCATCTTACTGGAAATAGAACTAACTACTTCATCTTACTGGAAAGAGAACTGTCTACCTCATCTTACTGGAAAGGGAACTAACTACCTCATCTTACTGGAAAGAGAACTAACTACTTCATCTTAATGGAATGAGAACTACCTACCACATCAAACTGGAAAGAAAACTATCTACCTCATCTTACTGGAAAGAGAACTAACAACCTCATCTTACTGGAAAGAGAACTAACTACTTCATCTTACTGGAATGAGAACTACCTAACACATCAAACTGGAAAGAGAACTAACTACCTCATCTTACTGGAAAGAGAACTAACTACCTCATCTTACTGGAAAGAGAACTAACTACTTCATCTTACTGGAAAGAGAACTAACTACTTCATCTTACTGGAATGAGAACTACCTACCTTATCTTACTGGAAAGAGAACTAACTACCTCATCTTACTGGAAAGAGAACTAACTACTTCATCTTACTGGAATGAGAACTACCTACCTCATCAAACTGGAAAGAGAACTAACTACCTCATCTTACTGGAAAGAGAACTATCTACCTCATCTTACTGGAAAGATAACTATCTACCTCATCTTACTGGAAAGGGAACTATCTACCTCATCTTACTGGAAAGATAACTATCTACCTCATCTTACTGGAAAGGGAACTATCTACCTCATCTTACAGGAAAGATAACTATCTACCTCATCTTACTGGAAAGGGAACTAACTACCTCATCTTACTGGAAAGAGAACTGTCTACCTCATCTTACTGGAAAGGGAACTAACTACCTCATCTTACTGGAAAGACAACAAACTACTTCATCTTACTGGAATGAGAACTACCTACCTCATCAAACTGGAAAGAGAACTAACTACCTCATCTTACTGGAAAGAGAACTATCTACCTCATCTTACTGGAAAGAGAACTAACTACTTCATCTTACTGGAATAAGAACTACCTACCTCATCAAACTGGAAAGAGAACTAACTACCTCATCTTACTGGAAAGAGAACTAACTACCTCATCTTACTGGAAAGAGAACTAACTACTTCATCTTACTGGAATGAGAACTACCTACCTCATCAAACTGGAAAGAGAACTAACTACCTCATCTTACTGGAAAGAGAACTATCTACCTCATCTTACTGGAAAGATAACTATCTACCTCATCTTACTGGAAAGGGAACTATCTATCTCATCTTACTGGAAAGATAACTATCTACCTCATCTTACTGGAAAGAGAACTATTTACCTCATCTTACTGGAAAGAGAACTGTCTACCTCATCTTACTGGAAAGGGAACTAACTACCTCATCTTACTGGAAAGAGAACTAACTACTTCATCTTACTGGAATGAGAACTACCTACCTCATCAAACTGGAAAAAGAACTAACTACCTCATCTTACTGGAAAGAGAACTATCTACCTCATCTTACTGGAAAGAGAACTAACTACTTCATCTTACTGGAATGAGAACTACCTACCTGATCAAACTGGAAAGAGAACTAACTACCTCATCTTACTGGAAAGAGAACTAACTACCTCATCTTACTGGAAAGAGAACTAACTATTTCATCTTACTGGAATGAGAACTACCTACCTCATCAAACTGGAAAGAGAACTAACTACCTCATCTTACTGGAAAGAGAACTAACTACCTCATCTTACTGGAAAGATAACTATCTACCTCATCTTACTGGAAATGGAACTATCTATCTCATCTTACTGGAAAGATAACTATCTACCTCATCTTACTGGAAAGAGAACTATGTACCTCATCTTACTGGAAAGAGAACTGTCTACCTCATCTTACTGGAAAGGGAACTAACTACCTCATCTTACTGGAAAGAGAACTAACTACTTCATCTTACTGGAATGAGAACTACCTACCTCATCAAACGGTAAAAAGAACTAACTACCTCATCTTACTGGAAAGAGAACTATCTACCTCATCTTACTGGAAAGAGAACTAACTACTTCATCTTACTGGAATGAGAACTACCTACCTGATCAAACTGGAAAGAGAACTAACTACCTCATCTTACTGGAAAGAGAACTAACTACCTCATCTTACTGGAAAGAGAACTAACTATTTCATCTTACTGGAATGAGAACTACCTACCTCATCAAACTGGAAAGAGAACTAACTACCTCATCTTACTGGAAAGAGAACTAACTACCTCATCTTACTGGAAAGATAACTATCTACCTCATCTTACTGGAAATGGAACTATCTATCTCATCTTACTGGAAAGATAACTATCTACCTCATCTTACTGAAAAATAACTATCTACCTCATCTTACTGGAAATAGAACTAACTACTTCATCTTACTGGAAAGAGAACTGTCTACCTCATCTTACTGGAAAGGGAACTAACTACCTCATCTTACTGGAAAGAGAACTAACTACTTCATCTTAATGGAATGAGAACTACCTACCTCATCAAACTGGAAAGAGAACTAACTACCTCATCTTACTGGAAAGAGAACTATCTACCTCATCTTACGGGAAAGATAACTATTAACCTCATCTTACTGGAAAGGGAACTATCTATCTCATCTTACTGGAAAGATAAATATCTACCTCATCATACTGAAAAATAACTATCTACCTCATCTTACTGGAAAGAGAACTGTCTACCTCATCTTACTGGAAAGGGAACTATCTACCTCATCTTACTGGAAAGATAACTATCTACCTCATCTTATTGTGAAAGGAAATATCTACCTCATTTTACTGGAAAGGGAACTATCTACCTCATCTTACTGAAAAGGGAACTATCTACCTCATCTTACTGGGAAAGGAAATATCTACCTCATTTTACTGGAAAGTGAACTATCTAACTCATCTTACTGAAAAGAGAACTATCTACCTCATCTTACTGGGAAAGGAAATATCTACCTCATCTTACTGGAAAGGGAAATATATACCTCCTCCTCTTACTGGATAGAGAACTATCTACCTCATCTTACTGGGAAAGGAAATATCTACCTCATTTTACTGGAAAGATAACTATCTACCTCATCATACTGGAAAAGAAACTATCTACCTCATCTTACTGGAAAGATAACTATCTGCCTCATCTTACTGGGAAAGGAAATATCTACCTCATTTTACTGGAAAGGGAACTATCTAACTCATCTTACTTAAAAGAGAACTATCTACCACATCTTACTGGAAAAGAAACTATATACCTCATCTTACTGTAAGAGAACTATATACCTCATCTTAATGGAAAAGGAAATATCTACCTCATCTTACTGGAAAGATAACTATCTACCTCATCTTACTGGAAAGGGAACTATCTACCTCATCATACTGGAAAAGAAACTATGTACCTCATCTTACTGGAAAGACAACTATCTACCTTACTCTTATCATGCGATTCAGGTTTGTTTTGTAGTTGATTTACTTTGTTGTTCCAAATTATCCAATATCAGACATACTTTTGAAAAAAAATTCACGGCTACATCTGATGTCACTTCAGTTTCACTGCTCATCAGAAATTTTAATCTATTTATTATTTATTGACTATAAAGTAGTGTAATGGTACAAATTTAGCAAACCAATTTCTCTGATTCTATTTGGTTATACTGGAATTTAAAATAGATACAAATACGATTTTTTTTGTTTACAATCATACATGGCCATCAAACTTGGTGTTTTGTAATTTTATAACCTTCTATGTTATTGTGATTAATCGTTTATAAAAATGGTACATTGCATCATTTTAAATTATTTTATCATCACATAATTTTTTTCCTGTTATGTTTTTTATAATAGACATCATTCATATTTGCCTGGATAATGAGCAAGAATATTCCGAGAACAGAGGGGTAAATTGTCTGTGAAGATCTGGACTCCATAGTAATCTGTTTGTCTTCTCATGATTTGCACAACGGCTGAATTACTAGCAATAGAAATAGGATGGTAAATTGAGGTACATCTCATAACGTTAAATGATAGATAAATGTGTAATATTTCAGCAGAGATCGATGTATTATCATATTAGAATAAGCTTAATCGAAAATTTGATAGATGGCAAAATATCGGCTTATCTTCGTAAATATGCAATACTCACTCGAATTTATAAACTACCAATTAGGTAGGATAAATGAATCAAAAAAAAAATTTTTAATGAATTTTAAAATATCTGAATAGTACAACCAGATATACAAACCTTATTTTGTACAACAAAATGGAAACATAAAATTTTGAAAATCTTGATCTAGATTCTAGATATTGAATCTAGTTCTCAAAATCTTTTTTTTTCACTAATCCTTACTTATTACAGAGTTATCAAAATCTTGAAATGTAATTAATCACAAAATAAATTATGCATATTTTAATTAAAAACATGTATGGTTTTAGGCGTCCAAGTTCATGAAATTAAATGATGGAATACAATTAATTTGACAGAATTAACTCCATAAGAGACTACCTGAACTGAAAGTTTCTCTCATTTATTGCTTCATAAAGATTCTAACTAATTTGATGACAGGTTTATTAGCTGTGACTTTGTGAGCACCTCACTGAGGTAGATTGCTAGAGGGAAGTTATGGTGAGGCTTTGGAGGAATAAGGTGGGGCTTTAGAGGATTAAGGTAAGCATTTAGAAGATTACGGTGGGGCTTTAGAGAATTAAGGTTGTGCCTTAGAGAATTAAGGTTGTGCTTTATAAGATTAAGGTGGGGCTTTAAAGGATTAAGGTGAGGCTTTAGAAAATCAAAGTGCGGCTGTAAAGCATTAAGGTGACGCTTTAGAGAATCAAAGTGTGTCTGTAAAGGATTAAGGTGAGGCTTTAGAGAATCAAAGTAAGGCTGTAAAGCATTAAGGTGACGCTTTAGAGAATCAAAGTGAGGCTTTAAAGGATTAAGGTGGGGCTTTGGAGAATCAAAGTGAGGCTTTAAAGGTTTAAGGTGGGGCTTTAGAAAATCAAAGTGAGGCTTTAAAGGATTAAGGTGAGGCTTTAGAGAATCAAAGTGAGGCTGTAAAGGATTAAGGTGAGGCTTTAGAGAATCAAAGTGAGGCTTTAAAGGATTAAGGTGAGGCTTTAGAGAATCAAAGTGAGGCTTTAAAGGATTAAGGTGAGGCTTTAGAGAATCAAAGTGAGGCTGTAAAGGATTAAGGTGAGGCTTTAGAGAATCAAAGTGAGGCTTTAAAGGATTAAGGTGAGGCTTTAGAGAATCAAAGTGAGGCTTTAAAGGATTAAGGTGAGGCTTTAGAGAATCAAAGTGAGGCTTTAAAGGTTTAAGGTGAGGCTTTAGAGAATCAAAGTGAGGTTTTAAAGGTTTAAGGTGGGGCTTAAGAGAATCAAAGTGAGGCTTTAAAGGATTAAGGTGAGGCTTTAGAGAATCAAAGTGAGGCTTTAAAGGATTAAGGCGAGGCTTCAGAGAATCAAAGTGGGGCTGTAAAGGATTAAGGTGAGGCTATAGAGAATCAAAGTGAGGCTGTAAAGGATTAAGGTGAGGCTATAGAGAATTAAAGTGAGGCTGTAAAGGATTATGGAGCGGCTTTAGAGAATTAAAGTGAGGCTTTAGAGAATCAAAGTGAGTCTGCGAAGAATTAATGTGAGGCTTTGAAGGATTTAGGTGAGGCTTTAAAGAATTAAGATGAGGCTTTAGTGATTCGAAGGGAGGATGTTAAGGATTTAGGTGATGTTTTAAGAACTAATGTGGAGCCATCTTAATCTTCTACACCTCTGCCATATCTTTATATTTCATATTGATAAACACTAAGTTATTTACTATGTCTCTCATTTACCTTATTTGTAAACCTGAAGAACTAGATTATGTCAATTAGAGAAAGAATTGATTTTCTCGGTGTGAGGCTTTTCCAACATCTTTGTAATATTCCATTGGAAATCACGTGTCTCAAAAAAAAAAACATTTACGTTATTATATATTATTTTCAATTTAAATTCTTTAATAGTTGACATATTAAGTAAAATTAAATAGAAGCTAGAGAGGAGCAGTAACTAAAATTGTTGTAAAAAATAAACTACCATGATGTGAAATCAATAATGTATTAAATTAATTCAATAGTCAATACCTGAAAATATGTAAGATCTAAATATAAATATGAACAACTATGAAAGCTGATATAAGTCATTAATAATGCTTGAAATGTACGTGCTCGAAAATGTACGTCAAGAAAGATCTGAAACGTTGAATAATTCATTAAATTTTTCCCGAGGGGAGAAAGCGTCTTCTCGTACCATCATCTTCCCTTCGCTTGGTGTTGAGATTCTCAACAAAAGACACCAAAGTTTTATTATCTCTCCCTAGTTCTCTTGTTAATATCGAGAAGAGTTCTCTCTCGGCATGACCTACTACTATTCTTCCCCTCTTGGTAGTAGTAATAAAGCTATTGAGAGATAAAATGCATTCAGAATACAGAAGCATTCATAACTTTATAAATTCCGTATGGATTCAAAAAATATTTCAGTAAGATACTAATCTAGAACCAATCTACCAGAAGTGACCTAAGAGAATCCTCAACATCAACATTATTATAATTATTTTTTTTACAGTTCAGTAGTTCTATTTTATTTTGTAGCAATGTTTCCTACTTTAGACAAGACCCTCACTCAGCCAATGGTTCCTCGTTAAGTTCATCAGGAGCTATTCCATTCAATGAGGCGTGTTGGCAAAGCTGCTGAAGTTAATTCACCTCACAACCTCTTACTCCTTAATTCTTTGTGTAACATATAAAGAGAAAATATGCATGTGTCCCCTTTCGAATAATGTATATTGGGATATAATTAAAAGTTATCTTCCTTGACATTTGTACGCATCCATTTTTAAACTTTAAATATAACTCCTAAAAATAATTAAAATAATAAAATATATCGTTTGATCAAGCAGAAAAGTAAAGAATGTAATAAAAGTAATATGATTTGTAAAAACGTATTAGCAGTAATAAATTTAAAAGTATAATAAGTTGTAAAAAAAATTCACATTTACTTAGCTTTTGGCAAAGTAAAATGAAAAATTGGAAAGTTTTTACAAATTAAATATGCAATTAGGGGTGAGACGAAAAATTATTTTTTGAGTCACACAATTTTGTCTAAATCACATCAAATAACAGCAAGGAAGTTAATGATTTTTTCTTAATGATTACTTCTCTGTTAATGTGCGCAACGCTGATGGTTCTGCTTTTCATATTCCTTCCCATCAAATCCAATTTCATATTTATCCAATAATTCCCCTAATATATTCTTTTTCAATCCTATCTTGCCGGTGATGTAAATAGTGTAATGTAGTCTTTTACAAAGTAACCGTACAATGTCTCATTATTGCCAGTCTCGGTTCAAACAAGGAAGAGAGTTTGTTTGTTTGTTTGTTGAAGCTTGTATCTCCAAAAAATTATTGACTTCTGTCATATTTTCATAAGTTTTATTTCCATAAAAGGTGATCCTAATCTATAATAAGGATCCTAAATTTGAAATGAAAAAATACATACCAATGTCTATATTGTACTTGGTGCCTTGTACTAGGACCTTTGTAACTTTTACTATTCATTTATGATTTACCCTCTACATAAAACTTATTGCAATTCTTTCTGCTCGCTGATGACAGCATCTTATCCTACACTTCAATTATATCAGCCACCATCAATTCTAAATTGCCTAAAGGCTATGAATGGTTTGTTAATATATTATACAGGGTGACCCACAAAAAAGTGTACCTAAGTTTCACTTAATATAAATATCATACACATACAATCTTAAACAATGACGTTGGTAGAATGGGTACATGAAAAAAATTTATATTTAAATTCACATCAAATCATTTTTTAACTACTCATAAATACGATATTTATAATAATTCTATTTTGGGTACACTTTTTTGTGGGTCACCCTGGATAAGAGGGTCGTTACTAACGCCGATAAGATGAAATGTATTATAATTCATATCAAAGAAATGTTGAGATAACACCTATTAAGATTCACGACGCACAAATTTAGCATTTCTCTTCTAAAAAAGTTATAGATGTCGTAATTGACGAAAGTTTGGCATTTAATATAGTCTCTCACACACAATTTCGATCCGAGTAATTACCACCCTAATAATTATTATGTGGCTTTTTAAATTGAAAGATTAATTAAATTTTGTGGTAATAATAGAAATACCTATTTAGTTAAGTCAATAATCAATTGAATATTTTCAAAGAACTTCATTGAGTGAAATAATTAAAAGTAATCAATGAAGCTATTGTTTCTTAAACTTTTGCTGCGAACCCTACGAAATAGAATAACACATATTGAATTTTATATGCTTTAAGGATTTTATTATAAAATAATTCTATAGCCATTTTACTTCCGACTTGCTTTTTTTTCATTCATACCTACCAGTCAAGAAGGTAGGTATAAGAAATTCTAAAATAAAATTCCTGTAGTACATCAAATTGGAGAACCTTAGAATAGAAAACAATATTTCTATAGGCTTAAAAGACTGACGTAAAACAGTAGTTAATAAATTTCATTAATTCAATATATTTTTTTCTTTTGTTGTCATATTTTCTCTGTGAGAAAATTAATCATAAAAATCTTTAAAAGCATATAAAATTAAAAATATGCTATCAAATTTTATGGGGTTTGCAGTAAAATGGTAGGAAACATTAGCCTCGTTGATTTATGCATTAAAAAATATTGGTTGGAGGGGACCTTTAATGGAAAAATAAAAAATAAATATCGATACCAGCGGAATTTGACTAATGATTCCTAAATTTATTCGAGAATTTACGTTTGTCTCCCACACCAGCGAGAGAAAATCCAGCCGTTCATTAGGGTTTAATGAGCAGTGTTACTTTTTCTATAGCGTATTCTATTGCTTCTTGTTACTTGTAAAGATGAATACTTCTAATGAATGCAATTGTTGTACGCACCTGCAAATAATCAGTAATAATTTGTAACAAAGAAACCAAATATTATTTTAAAATGAGTAGTAAATGGACCTAAATCTTTAAACGTAAAAATAATCAAGTTCATGTCCCAATCAATCTCAACAATCACGTTATTATATATCATCATTGAATATTTGTATACATTTGCATGTAGGTAAGATATTGGCAATAAAATAATATAGCGAATATGTAAATAGAATAAAATACTAATACAGTTACTTGGAAACCTATTTCACTGTTTTTCATACTTCATATTGATACAATGTATGAGCATTTACTCTTATGATATTTGCATGTCTAAGGGTCGACTACCAATGCAGCGGCTGTAGCCGGTCGGCTAGAGCCGTACGGCTCTCCTTGTAAGGTTGAGATCCAATGCAGTGGCTGAAGAGGCAAGAGTCGCTCGGCTCTCCTTTTGGACTGCTAAATACTTGAATTAATTTCAATCAATTAAATTAGTTAAAATTAATTAAATTAATTTTAATTAATTAATATTAATAAATAAATTAGCATTAATAAATTAATTCACATTGATAGTTAAATTAACACTAATACATAAATTATTCTAATATAATAAATTGATATTAATTCATTGATTAATATTAAAGAATAATAATATGATGAATTAAATAATTAAGTGAAAATGACAGTCATAGAGCGGCTCTAGCCGCTTCAGCCACTGCATGGGAAGTCCACCTTAAATTCTTAAATGGGTTACAAATTCTCCTAAAGTTACAGGGGAGTGTTATGGGATATTATTCAAGGACTTCTACCTTCAACTTCAACGAGAGTCAAGTATCCCCATGTCTCCCAAGGCATTACCTAAATAGACTGGGTGACATTTATCTTAAACAATTGATCAAATGGAAAATTAATCGGATGGAAAATTTATCGAATGGAAAATTGATAGAATAAAAAATTGATCAAATGGGAAATTGACCGAATGGAGAAACCTTTTCTAAAAAAATATCATACATTGCATTTGTTATACATAACTTCAAATATACATTTTGTCACTATGTTGTGACCTTTTCTGGGTCATAACATAAAAATAAAAATTCAATTGATTGAAATAATTGAATTGACAATTTGAGTATCAATATAAGTATTCCTGTGATTATCATATTCATAAGTTATAAATGTAAATGAGAGTATTTATGAATCAAGTAAAGAAGTTGCATTAGTTGGGTAAAAGTTTTGAAATTGTATGTATATAAATGCAATATAAAATACCTGTACTCAGTTTCTTATGTTTTATGCTAAATGAAATGTAATTGAAACAGAAAAAATAAAAAAATGTAATGGATATATTTTGTTAAATGTATAAAACGACTATGAAATGTAATTTCTGTGAACGTAAATTTACGTTTACATTGATTGCGTTGATATTTGATATTTTAATCATAGATATTATATGGATCTTAGATATTGATGTGTTTGATAAATGATTATTAGCAATAATATTTTCATAAACTTGTGTTTGAAGCGTATATGTTGATATTAGATAACAGTGTAATGTATACCATCAGCATTTGTAATTATTTAAAAACATGATAACATGTTTTTTTTTTCGAAGACACGGAAAAATGTTAGGTAATTATTATGAGATAATTATCTAACACTAGAAATAATTATTTTAATATCCTTTACAGCCTTAGTCACATTTTTGGATGGAACATCAATGCGTGCATTGGTAATATGAATCTTTTTTGTAAATTTTCGGAATATTTTTATTCAATGTTTCTATTTGTCGGGTGTTATTTGTTCCAAATAAAGAAACTAAAATGCCTCCAGCAAATACTCCAATAGCTACTGCAGCTCCTGTTGTTAAGAATATTTCAGCGCCTGGCGGTACCTGAGCTGCATTCGGCCTTTCTGCTACAAAAAACTGGGTAACTGACAAGTTCATAATTGACGTCTAACTTTTACCCATTGTGTCTAATTTCAGTTTCAGCAAGAAAAAATTATCATGATTTTCAGTTTGGGTATTATTTTCACACATTAAATAATTGTCGTTGGGATAATTTACGTTTCTGCGTACGTGCGTTCTAGCAAAGGAAACTTAGTTTTCGAATAAAACTAAGATACTTCTGAAAGCTTTGTAAAGGGTAAAAATGAATCAGAGCTATGGTGATGTTTGATATTTAAATTAGTGGTGACTTGTTCATACAAACTGTTAATGAACGTTAATTTTATTGGTGAAATCAAATATGCACTTTCAATTGTAGCGTGTCCACCCCAAGGGTATATAGTTAAGGGGGATGGGGGCAGTATCAAGGGGTTCGTTAAGTTCATTGGCCTCAGTAATGCAAAACAATGGAGAACAAAGCAGTAAATCAACATCCATTTTCTGCACTCCTGTAATGTTTATTGAATGTTACACATTTGATCTTCAAAAACTTAGAGGCTAACTTAACTTCTCAGAGTTACATGAGTTTCTAGAAAACTCAAATATAGTTTATTTAAGATTACTATTGTTAGTGAACCATTGAATTTAACAGGTGTTAGTCAACTGTAAATTACTCAAACTCAATATACATTGATATTTCTCTCATATTATTTATTACGTGGTCTCAAATTATCTGGTATTTTAATAGGCTCAGATCTATATTATTACTTTTTTAGGGTGAAAATTTTCTATTGCAATGGTTTTATCAACCTGATATATACTACTTGTCACAATTGAATCTGAGTGTAAGTCAAACATTCTTTCAGAATTAATGGACTTGATTCCAATTTCTAGCTATTCTAGGGTATTCCGATTTCTAGCTATTACCGTGAAAGGTCTGGAAATAGGAATATTCAATTTATGAGTGCTCACATGCCTGTCAAACAACTTAGCAAACACGCTTTGTCCAATTTGAATAGGTTTCTCTACCCGTTTGTTTGTTTTTTCCGTATATTTAGCCTGCATGGCTAAAAGTTGATCTCTACAATGCTTTCTGATTTAAGTAATTCGTTTCAACTATTTGGCAAATCTGTTAGGCAATAATCCAGTCTAGGTGAGGTTAAGTTACTGTAGGACTATCATAAGCAAATAGAACATAAAACTGCCTTTCACGCAAGGTTGTGTTAAAACTACTTTTTACTGTCAACTGCAGAACAGGAAGTAATTGGTCCCAATCTCGGGTTGCGAGTGAATTGGTATATATTCTCAGTAATTTGTTCACTTCGCAGACAATACGTTCCGTTAAACTTTTTGAAGCTGGATGATAGGGAGTGATTTCTACTTTATTAATATTGTAGAAACTACAGAACTTATTTTTTTCTGATGTGTACTCTTGAGCAAAATCAGTAAAAAAATGTCTCACTAGAGCCATATTTGTTATGATGAGACGCAGTGCATCAAGAATACTATCCGTATCTTTGTTTGCTAAAGGAGTTTTGCACAATCTTTGCACAAGGCTAATAATTAAAAGAAGTAGCAGAGGTTTCTCCCCCTTCACTTTTTATGCTATACTAACCCATGCACTGTCGGTCAGGCCGTTGTAATCTCACTAGCGCGAGGCGCTACCCCTCAGTCTTCCGTTCATCTACTTGTATACAATGCATTCTGTTAGACTTGAATCCTCTGTATTTTTTTACGCAATGTTTAACTCTGTACTTGTAATCTTTTATTAACATTGGAAAGGAGAAAATAAAATTGAACTATCTGATTTTACTCTTGCTCGGATATTTGCATATATACTCTTGAGTTCAAAAGTTATGCAGTATTTCTGGTTCTTTCACTTATAGTAATTGAATTGACACTTCTGTTTTATTGACAATGTCTGTATGGTCTTAATAAGGATTTGAATGAAACAAGAGGAATTCTTGAACTCTATTCAAGTAAGTTAATTAGGTACAGAATTAACTTATGTTCACTTTAAGACTTTGAAAGTTAGTTTATTTCACAAGAAAGGTCTGAAGAACGATTAACTACTCTTTAGTTGGCATTGGATAACGGCAAATGAACAGTAGGTTATCCCTCTTCAGATCTTTCTTGTGAAATAAACCAACTAACCAAGTGATAAAGTGGCAATTACTTAACGGAAACTGTTAGTAGTTTATGTCCAGAACAGCATCTTGAGAACCAAGTATTACTCAGATTTTCTTTTATTTAATCATTTTACCGGAATAAAGTTCAAGAATCCCTTTTGTTTCATATATATCCTTATTAAGACCATACAGATACAGTTAATTCAATTACTACAATAAGTGAAAGAACCGGAAATACAGCATAACTTTTTTACTGAAGAGTAAACGGAAATATTCGAACAAGAGCAGACGTAGATTGGTAAATTTGGCGCTGTAGACAGGATGTGGTTAGTTAAGGGGTTATGTGATTCATTTAAATGTTATTAAGTGGCAGGAAGTCTATCAAAAAAGTATATACAAGAAAGAAGCAGGACAAAGAAAACTATTAGTTCTATCTGATTGACCAATTCTCAATTCAAACAATACTCTATTCAATCATTTTCCTTTTTTTCCATTTCCCATGCGTTCAATTTTTCTTTCGATCAATTTCCATTCAATTAATTTATAAACGATTTCATTATTTTTTTTTCGATAATTTTTTTATTATATTCAAATCGAGCTCTATTAGAATTGCACATAGACCATTTACTCTTACAATAGTTTTATTTAAATTGTAATTAATTTGCTGCAACATCTATCGTCAACATTTTCCCGATCTACTAAATGCTGTGTTACCATTCTGACACTTTTTACGATCTACATATTGCTGAGATATCATGTTGACATTTTTTTCGATCCTCAAAATGTGTTTCACTATAGAGCCTTTTTTTGATTTCAGAAAAATAATTCGGGACGAACTAATTAGTCTTCTAAAAAATTGTGCTTTTTAACAAATTAAACAATTTTAATGGAAGAAAAATTCCATTCAATTCTTCAATCATTCTTCTTGCTGACAGTTTAATCTGCATTTTTCCGTTCAGAGATATAAAGTACTTATTTGTTTACAGTCAATTAATCAGCGTCAATGAAGGTTACAAATAAAAGGTAGAGTAATGATGAAGAATATGGAATATCTTTGAGCAAAATAATGTCAATGAAATATTCAACAATAAGAACTGTCCATAAAAAAAGCGAATACAATATTGAAAGTAATATTACCTTCAATATAATAAAATGAAAATTGTTAGAGATATACAATACATAAATCGTAAAAATTGTTTATATAATCTTTATTTAGAAACGTACACAGTAGAACTTTTCTATAATGAAATCCTGTATAGTGAATGTAGTGACTTGAGTAATGAAGTAGCCTCATTAGGGGAATGTTTCTATTTAGAATGCTATTATATGGCGATTAGTTTTCTAAAACGGATTGCCAATCGAGGCAGGTAACGAAAACTGCCGTAAAACTGCATAACAAATCATATAGGGTCGGGAGGGGCGAATCTCGCGCGGCAGCAAACGGGGCGAATCTTGCGCACCACACGTTAAAAGGGCTATGAACGTGCTAGCCCAATAACAAAAATAGTCATAGACCGGCTCAAATATGTAGTAACACTGTATGAAATTGAAACATTTTAAAGGCATTTATTCATAGTTGAAATAAATCACATTTAAGACCATATGAAAAGTACCTAGTCGAAAATTTGTCTGAAAAAAATTTCCATCTCAGATAATGAACTGACGTTTTTAGTGCATGATGATAATTGACTTAAGTTGCCTCAGTTAAAATTACAAGGTTCTAGACTTTCTATTTTTTTAGTTAGCGAAGTTTTTTCGTGCGCAACTATTCGCCCCACCATATTTTGCATGACGGGGCAAATATTGCGCACTATAGAAATTTTTTTTTAGGCCATGAAACAGTTTTTAATGCCTAATATTACTCTCTATATATCTGCATTTCTTCACTTTCAACTAAAAACATACACATTCCACATATATTTCAGATAATAGGTCGAAATATGAAATTGTAAATCAGGGTGAATTTAAAGTCATTAATTAGTCTTTTCTGTGAAATTTATAGTTAAACATACCAAACATCACTATACATGTTTATCATTTACTTTTCCATTTAGTATAATTATATAATCTTATTATTCGGTTCTTTTTAATAAAATGGAAAATATCAGGTCTAAAATGACAGGGTTAAATCATCGTACAGGGAAACCCAACCCTGATATCATTATGCTTTTAAAAGTTGCAAATCGACATTGCACCATGTTGTGAATAGTAGCTTCGCTGAGCTTGTCTTTTCTGAGGATTGTCCTAGAAGTGTAGAAATGGGAGTAGTTATTCGAATAAAGAAAATGGCTAAGAAGGTTTGTGAAATGTTGAAGACTCGTAAAAATACTTGAAAAAATTCAAAATATAGCTAATTACATGAATGTGATCCAGACTTCAATTAGAACCATCATCACGAAGGATCTTCAGTTGTCTTCCTACAAAATGAGAGAACACTAAGTCCTCACACTTCTTAAAAAGAAAAGGAGACTTGAGAGAACAAAGGTCCTCCTCAGAGAGCTTAAAGCGGACACGACAAGGTATGAAATAGATTATTTTAACGAGAAACTCTTGATTATTGAAGCCAACCCAATTCAATATTCATGATCAGAAGATATCCAAGATTTCCCCTATCTCGAAAACTTGGGAGTCTCCTCTGATTTTCGTGGAGAACGGCCTAAGATCAATCCTCTTTTAACAGTATTGTGGTTACACCTATTGGATTGATGAAAAAAAAAACACTTCAAAAATCAATCATTTATCTTCCAACAAGATGGTGAACTTTTTACTACTTAAACAAGACAC
>CANNZV010001069.1:0-64765 GCA_947561585.1 Caprella mutica
CCTATCATTAGATGTATCATTAGATGTACCTATCATTAGATGTATCAATATATGTATCATTAGATGTATCATTAGATGTACCTATCATTAGATGTATCAATATATGTATCATTAGATGTATCATTATATGTATCATTAGATGTACCTATCATTAGATTTATCATTAGATGTATCATTAGATGTACCTATCATTAGATGTATCATTAAATGTATCATTAGATGTACCTATCATTAGATGTATCAATATATGTATCATTAGATGTATCATTATATGTATCATTAGATGTACCTATCATTAGATTTATCATTAGATGTATCATTAGATGTACCTATCATTAGATGTATCATTAGATGTACCTATCATTAGATGTACCTATCATTAGATGTACCATTAGATGTATCATTAGATGTACCTATCATTAGATGTACCATTAGATGTATCATTAGATGTATCATTAGATGTATCATCAGACGTATCCTTAGATGTACCATGATATGTATCATTAGATGTATCATTAGATGTATCATTAGACGTATCATTAGATGTATCATTAGATGTACCATTAGATGTATAATTAGATGTATCATTAGATGTATCATTAGATGTATCATTAGATGTATCATTAGATGTTTCATTAGATGTATCATTAGATGTATCATTAGATGAATCATTAGATGTATCATTAGACGTATCATTAGATGTATCATTAGATGAATCATTAGATGTATCATTAGACGTATCATTAGATGTATCATTAGATGTACCATTAGATGTATCATTAGATGTATCATTAGATGTATCATTAGATGTATCATTAGATGTATCATTAGATGTATCATTAGATGTATCATTAGATGTATCATTAGATGTATCATTAGATGTATCATTAGATGTATCATTAGATGTATCATTAGATGTATCATTAGATGAACCATTAGATGTATCATTAGACGTATCATTAGATGTATCATTAGATGTACCATTAGATGTATCATTAGATGTATCATTAGATGTATCATTAGATGTATCATTAGATGTATCATTAGATGTATCATTAGATGTATCATTAGATGTATCATTAGATGTATCATTAGATGTATCATTAGATGTATCATTAGATGTATCATTAGATGTATCATTAGATGTATCATTAGATGTATCATTAGATGTATCATTAGATGTATCATTAGATGTACCATTAGATGTACCATTAGATGTATCATTAGATGTATCATTAGATGTATCATTAGATGTACCATTAGATGTATCATTAGATGTATCATTAGATGTATCATTAGATGTACCATTAGATGTATCATTAGATGTATCATTAGATGTATCATTAGATGTATCATTAGACGTATCATTAGATGTATCATTAGATGTACCATTAGATGTATCATTAGATGTATCATTAGATGTATCATTAGATGTATCATTAGATGTATCATTAGATGTATCATTAGATGTATCATTAGATGTATCATTAGATGTATCATTAGATGTATCATTAGATGTATCATTAGATGTATCATTAGATGTATCATTAGATGTATCATTAGATGTATCATTAGATGTATCATTAGATGTATCATTAGATGTATCATTAGATGTATCATTAGATGTACCATTAGATGTATCATTAGACGTATCATTAGATGTATCATTAGATGTACCATTAGATGTATCATTAGATGTATCATTAGATGTATCATTAGATGTATCATTAGATGTATCATTAGATGTATCATTAGATGTATCATTAGATGTATCATTAGATGTATCATTAGATGTATCATTAGATGTATCATTAGATGTACCATTAGATGTACCATTAGATGTATCATTAGATGTATCATTAGATGTATCATTAGATGTACCATTAGATGTATCATTAGATGTATCATTAGATGTATCATTAGATGTATCATTAGATGTATCATTAGATGTATCATTAGATGTATCATTAGATGTATCATTAGATGTATCATTAGATGTATCATTAGATGTATCATTAGATGTATCATTAGATGTATCATTAGATGTATCATTAGATGTATCATTAGATGTACCATTAGATGTATCATTAGATGTATCATTAGATGTATCATTAGATGTATCATTAGATGTATCATTAGATGTATCATTAGATGTATCATTAGATGTATCATTAGATGTATCATTAGATGTATCATTAGATGTATCATTAGATGTACCATTAGATGTATCATTACATGTACCATTAGATGTACCTATCATTAGATGTACCTATCATTAGATAAGTTTTGTCATATCCAAAAGTTAAATGGCGATAGTTTGCTGAGTGTGACTTACTAAATAAAATAGTGATAACTTTCTAGATCTGATGAATTTAGCAATAGAGTAGAGAGAAGAACATTGCCTATAATGCAAAAATTGAATTAAGTGTAGTATTGTTGCTGTCCTCTGGAACTAATGCTAATCAACCAATTTATCTTTTGAACATTTAATCTAGTTCTTGCCTTTCAAAATTCTATTTTTTTAACATATATCTTTACATACATTGAAAAGGAGATATATAAATAAATATGTGAATGAAACAGGTTCATCTAAATAATGTGTGAATTTGTAGGTCGTAGCTAGGAAAGTATCTATTATGAGTATAGAACAGAAAGATGTTATGTAGCATTTATTTCTTAACTATAGAGAAGTGTTTCGTTCTATTTCAATAAATGTTAGCACAAAGTCTTAGTTTTTGAAGTACTATTTCACATGCAAAATAAAACTGTAGATTGTTTTTACACCGTGCAAAAAGAAAGGAGAAAACAACACCGCGTTTGTTATTCAAAGCAACTCCCTTCAATCCATTTGCCATCAATCATTACGTATTCAAATATTCAATTTATCCTCGAATGATTCACAAGGAAAAAAGCCTTCAAAGTCTATTTTTGAAAACAAAAGGAAGTCTTGTGAGGGGAACTCCCAAATGTTTCCTCAATGGCGGAAAATTCTAGTGCTATTTTTTAAGCCTCTCCCCTGTAACCTTTACAGTTCCTGCTTCTGCAGTTATTGGTTATAAAAGATTGTGAATCACTTATAATTAACAGAGGCATTCTATTTTATATTAGTTTTTTTTATATCTATTATTTCAGTACTTAATTGGTAACCAAATATTCATTCTACTTCTGGATATTTCGAACCATAATATTTTTCGAACAAGGAATCACATTGTTTGTTTTCATATCCAAATCCATTAAAATTTCATTAATAAGAAAATATTGATTGCTCAATCATAATTTCAATCTGGTGCCGATTTACAGTAGGTCAATCTATTTGTCCTGGTGATTTGAAGAGTGAAATTTTTTAAGCGTACATAAGTTTAAAATGTATTACATCGATACAAGACTGAGTAATTAATATTGTATTCATTTTTATAATTGCCCGAATCTTTAAAATAATATTTGCCATGTAATTTGCCTCAATAATGTGTTAGTTATTAAATTCTAAGTACATATTTTTCTGATGCATCTGTGATTGCTTCATAACGTGAATCTGTGGATTTGCAATGTAGGTTAGTTACAGGTGTAACATTTGGTTAAAGTATAATATTTTTGTTTTTTTGTGTGCCTATATGTAAAAAGTGTAATAACTAGTGTATGTACGTACTGTTACTATGTGAAATGTACAAACGAGAGGGAGTGTCATAACTATGCATTTGCTTTTTATATTTGTGAAGGATATGCGCTATCCTATCTAAATTAGCATCTTTTCCATCTCGTGTTTGTTAGTAATATAAACATGGTGAGTGTCAGACTTTGTAAAGGACAATTGAAAAATAGAATGTAATTATAGCTCAAGTGTTTTGTTTATCCTTGGAAAATATTATCACTTTCACCCTCTAGTGTTTACAGTCGCTTGGAAATTAAAAGAAAATTTATACGTGCTTGGCTGGGGGAAAAATTACAACGCGTACCTTTTTCTCTTTAGAAGTTATTTTATTTTATATAAACATTTCTATCCAGTATAACTACAACTACATTAACTGAACGGGAAGGTTAACATATTACCTTTAATTATTATTATTATTTTCAAAATCAAATCGAATTGCTCAGTGAGTGTGATGTCTTGCATAGCATTTCATAACCTGTCACGCTTAGTCGCTTCATTTCTTCCTTCATGACTATTCACTTTGTAAATTCCGAAACTGAAAACCCAATGCTTAATTAATTCACCTTACTAAATATTTTCAAATTATTTAAATATCCCTACCTTACTACCTAATCATATGCTTACTTGCTACGTATCCTTATAATTAAGTAAGCCACAGAAGAACGTATACTCACAGAACATACGAATTTAAATTAGAACAAATTTCACGAAACTATCTATAGTTGATTTACAATTTTTGGTTAATAATTTTTTATGTTATTTTTTGAACCTATAAAATGAAGATGAAGAGAGTTTGGGGTCTTCCCCAGGATAGCGGCGCAAAATATTTATTATTTTTATTTTTAACATTATTTATTCAAATTATCAATACATGCACCATTGGACAATATTGATTAAAATTACCTGTATCTACAATACAAACAGGCACTGATTAAATTATAGTTATTTATTTCCTTTGTATTACTGAAAGATTGAGAACTTTGAAAAAAATTGTGTTTTCTTTGAAATTACTCAAACATTATATGTAGTTTGTTGTATCCGCTAGTTTATTGTACTGTACACTTCATGATTGATTAATGACCAGACAGGGGGGGGGGGGGCTCGGGAGGCGGCATGCCCCCTCCCTCTTTCCCCCATGATACATATATAGAATATTTCCGGTTTCTGTGATATTTTCCATTTATTACTTCAATACTGATATACGTGTAATGAGAGGCATGCCCCCCATACCCCCATACCCCACACCCCCACACCCCCATTTCTTGCTATAAGGAAGTGTTTTGCTCAGTTCAAGAAATCTTAGTGACTTAATTTTCGTTTTATTAATTTGGTATCTATGATACACATTTAATATAAATATATCAATAAATATTTTGCGCTGATATTCTGGGGAAGACCAGAGTTAGAGTAATTGGATGTTAATTATAATAATTCTGAGCAGCTTCAATTTTATAATTTCTTAGTCATTATTGTTCCTTAAGATATGATCTTAACCGTTTAGCGGGTGAGTATCTCGTACTGGATACATCGTTAGTTCTTAGTCATTATTTTTCTCACCTGTTCATTGCTACAATAATAGAACATTATTACTCATCAGGCAAGAGCAGATATCCTTGTCTCTCAAATGTTCAATAAAAAATACAATAAATATAGGATTTTCCAAAGAATAAATGTTTTATTTCAAATAAAATATAAAAGAGTTTACAAGAAAAATATCTTGCAAAGTTTTAAAAATGTGACAAACTAAAATCTAGACAATTTTTTCCGGTAGAAAGTTAAAATTTGTTAAAAATAAGTAAGTACTTTTTAAAATATGATTACTAATCATAGATATTGTAAATCAATGTTTTTTGTTTATTATAAAAATCTAAATACTTTTAATTTTATTTCTTATTTAGTTTCCCCTTCTTTGAAAGTTATTATAAAATATTATCTGAATGTTTGTCACAGTTGAGTGAATTTATATTGAAGAGTCTATCACGCAAAAGAATATTTACCCTATTAACCTTTTTATTAATTTAATATAATTGAAGTAGAAACTATAACACAATAGTTTTTGTACGGATGGACATAAGTGACACAAAATAATTAATGAACATTGTTTTAGTTTCCCTCTCTATGGCGCCTAGAATTTCTTACCAATTTGGAAGCCATCGCTTCTCTCGCTCCAATTCCGTCACAGTGACTCTAAAATCTCTCACCAAATTGGAGAGAGCCTCACGGTGATCTGAGGCAGGCCTTTCCAAACTCTATTCAGGAGATTATTTAAAGGAGCTAGTGGAGTATTTTCGAGGCATACCTAAATTCTTATAATAAATTGTTAAAGGAGTTTGAAAGATGTCTTGCTGCTGAATATTGGGAAGTGAAAGTCAAGGTAGAGTCAAACTATCGATAGAGTGAGGAATTGATTTTGTGGTTTTCGATTTTATGTTTTTTTATAAAATAAAAAATGAATTACTAAGGTTTTTGTAATGTCAATTTTGAATAATTTATAGCAATAGCAACATTTTGTATTCCCTTTTAAAATTATATATTGTTTCGTTAGAAGTGTAGTTTATAGTGCATGTATATAATATCAATATATCAATATATATATCAATGTATATAATATCAGTTCAATTTCTTCAAAAAGATATTTTGAGGTACTTTCTTAATTTGAGGTATTTTCTTAATTGTTGCAAACATGACAACGTAACGTCTCCTCAGTTCTCTTCGATGAAAAGTCTTGAAAAGCAAGGATTTTCATGTTTACATCAAAATGCAAATAACATATAAATGAACATAAAATATCACGGGGTATCTTATTCTATGTGAAAAGGTATAATTATAATAAATAAAGCATACTCATCAGTATGCGTTTTAGGTTTAATGCTGAACTAAATTATTGGCTGTAATTTCTCTCCTATACTGTTACCATTGTATGTTATAATGGTGGTCTAATATTATTTTCAGTGTTTACTACAAAAAGTACGATAAGGCGGTACAAGCAAATTCTGAGAGAATTGTCATTGAAAATAAGATGTTGATGAGAAATTGTTTGAATTGTTATTTGTAATTAATTATGTTGTCGAGTTACTAATAGTTATTTCATTTTTGAAATTGTATGAATTTCTATATATTAAAATAAATCCAAATAAATATATATCATACGAAACAATTAGCTCTAATGAAGTAATAACACTGAGTATGAGGTTCCTATGTAGGTTGCAGTAAATTCATTCTTATCTAAATCAAGAATTAATATTGGGGAAATGATACTAACGAATAATTCTTCATCTCCATTTTTCAAAAAGGTGGAAATTTACTCCAAATAAACAGTAGGCTGGACATGCACTGCTGAACTAATTAAGCATCTCATAGGAGCTATTTTCTGAGTAAATGCCTCTCTTCCAATACAGAGTCTTTGCAAATCTGTTGCTATTCTAACAGGGTCCTCTAGCTCAGACCGCCCAATGGACGGTCATCATCCTAGGACATCAATAATGTCAACCATAAAGGGTCTGAAATGTGTGTTTCCATTTGTTCACGAGGGCATTACCTACGATGACTCCTGTGCAGACAATGAATTGCGGTGAGCCTCTGAGGTGAACATTGCAGGACTACCTTCAGCCATGGAATTCTGTGACTCTGATTATGATTCAGCTTAGAGGAAAGAATTTGGGACATTGTATTATGATTCAGCTTAGAGGAAAGAATATGGGACATTGTATTATGATTCAGCTTAGAGGAAGAATATGGGACATTGTATTATGATTCAGCTTAGAGGAAGAATATGGGACATTGTATTATAATTCAGCTTAGAGGAAAGAATATGGGACATTGTATTATGTTTCAGCTTAGAGGAAAGAATATGGGACATTGTATTATGATTCAGCTTAGAGGAAGAATATGGGACATTGTATTATGATTCAGCTTAGAGGAAAGAATATGGGACATTGTATTATGATTCAGCTTAGAGGAAAGAATATGGGACATTGTATTATGATTCAGCTTAGAGGAAAGAATATGGGACATTGTATTATGATTCAGCTTAGAGGAAAGAATATGGGACATTGTATTATGATTCAGCTTAGAGGAAGAATATGGGACATTGTATTATGATTCAGCTTAGAGGAAAGAATATGGGACATTGTATTATGATTCAGCTTAGAGGAAGAATATGGGACATTGTATTATGATTCAGCTTAGAGGAAAGAATATGGGACATTGTATTATGATTCAGCTTAGAGGAAAGAATATGGGACATTGTATTATGATTCAGCTTAGAGGAAGAATATGGGACATTGTATTATGATTCAGCTTAGAGGAAAGAATATGGGACATTGTATTATGATTCGGCTTAGAGGAAAGAATATGGGACATTGTATTATGATTCAGCTAGAAGGAGAGAATATTCAAATTTTATGATTCAGTTGGTATGCAGAAGAAAAATAAAGGGATTTGAAACTTACATTAATTCAAATAAGATTCAATTTAATCTTGATAATAGTTATGTGCAATAGTCATCATTCAGTAGGACTATTGGCAATATACAATTACCAATTACTGTTCATTGAAATTTAAAAAGCTAAATTAGATCATATGTATTTCCTTACAGAAATTTTATCAGTTTTATATTCAATCAGACTGTTATTCGGCAAATTGTTCAAAAATTAAATCAAATATTACTTTTCTTAGCAATGTTTAATAGCTAGTATTTTGGTTCATTTACTATTTGAAGATTTAAACTTTTCTAACATTTTTGGTAAAAAGAATCTGCCCTTTGGTATCTCAATTATTAATATTGAACTTCTAAAACTCTTATTATCATATGATTTATTAAATTTCTCAGAGACCATTTCCATGCTCACATTTTAGTCAAGTAATATCCTTGGGCGTTTTCATCTTCGATAATACCTTTCATTTCAGATCCTTTTGAAGTCCTTACATCCCGTATAGATCCTCGAAGATCCTCACCTGTAATCGTATCAGAGAGTGGGAGTCTGTGTATACTTCCTTTCATGTACATGAGTCAAATTTAGGAAAGCCGTACACCCATTGAAGCAGTTGGCTCGGATCAAGAGTCTGACACTTCAACCTATCAAAAGGATAGCAGAAGGGGATTCATTTGGCCACGCGGAGAACCTCATTCTCGGAGTCACAAAGACAATATGTCATCTGACGGATTATAAAAGAAGCAGAAGAGATATATAGAAGAAGCAGAAGAGTTATATAGAAGAAGCGTAATAGATGCGTACAGTCAAGCTATAAAGATGTGTTGGTGCACTGTGGCTGTTATGGAATGGTGTTGTCATGAGAATCTTTTGTCTTCGTGAGTGTGATCTCAAACCTTAGAAATAGGAATCTATTTCTGAATTATCAGTCTCTATATGTTACTCTTTCGTTCATCCTGTGTACCTGACTGTTATGTGATAAATTTGTTATTTGAGAGAGCAAGGTACTTATGGTATGATATAATTATAAAACTATATTCTTTCTATATTAACATTGAAAATATTCTTTGGATGTTTATCTGATACACAAATACTTTCCGACAATTTCTATCAGTTGCATCCTTAGAATTCGTGACCTTAGTTTTGCTCAATCTTCTAAATATATTAAAGTATCTCTCCTCATTTTTATTTATCAGATCTAAGTCTCTAGAGGAGATTATACTCAATAATCACCGCTTGCAATCTCCAAACAATTTGCGCTTTAGCTTTTGCAGCCATGTGAACAAATCAGAATTGGAGAGAGAGAGAGAGCGGTATTCGCATTCTGGCAATGTGCCCAGTCACTCATCGACAGTTATGCGTTGCTGTTTGGGTACACGTACTTTCCGCTCAATATCGCAAATATCCCAAATTGAAATACTTACTTGTGTTACTACAGAAAATGTAACGATAAATATACTTATCATCAAGGATTAAAGTTTGATTTCTTGGATTTTCATTTAATGTTCCAGGAATAGATATTTGTTGCCAGTGATGAACATTAATTTTATATAATGATAATAGGAGAATGCTGTATGATTTTACAACTCTTTTAGTTCAGTTGGTTCATACGCACCACTTTTTCCCTCTTCAATGTTCACACCGACGGATGAATTCGAAATTCATTCGCTTGTTCTGAATCGTAGTTCATTATTCAGGAGATTTTATGACTTGCCATAGTTTCGCCTTTGCATTTGACTTGTTTCGAAAGTATGTAGCTAGAGCATGAATAAAAGACACACTTTTCACTGTCATTGCTGTCTATTTTATTGGTAAGAAAAGAACATCTAGAAGTTATCTTTGGATTATTCACAAACGTAGTGTTAGCTAAATAAGAGATTTTGTTACGTGAAAAGTGCATGGCAGCGGAAAAATAAAGAGCTGAATAAATTATGTTCACCGTCAATCAATTTCTTGACCGATACCAAAATAGAACAACATCTGTTGCAACGAGAAGGGAAAACCTGTTAGTGATCTACGTTTAAAGCTGCATTATCCTTTAATTCTTATTATCACAATCAAATCATAAAAGAAGAGTTTTAAAAATTGATATTTGTGAAATTTAATTGATTTTTTTTTTGTAAGTTTCACCGTAACTGCATCTTTACCATTGCATCTAACCTTCTAAAGCTAACAAACTTTACTAAGCTGTACGAGTTGGATTAAGCGATCAAATTATATCGAGGAAATGTTCCATTTAGAAATGTTCGTAACAGTGACTAGAAATAAAGATATACAGACACAGGTGAAAAAGAAATGTTCCAAATTATTCTTATGTCAGGTGAAGTGAATAAAAGTAATATTAATTACACCGATTATATTAATAAGTTACTGGATCTATTTGAGATGTCTTTGAGTACCTTCTTAAATATTTAGTATTTTTATTTGGTGAATCAAGAATAAAATAATTCTATAATTACCTTCACTTTACGTGCTTTCTACGTAGTGATTAATTTTAACTCTCTTAGAATATTGATATATCTACAGTTTCGCCAATCCAACTCTCCATTACTAAAACATATCATATAGAGAAATTAAATGAAAATTAGCCAACTTTTTGTAGTTAATGACAATGAAAAACTCGTTTCATTAGTTACTTAATACCAAACACTATTTAAGATCATGTTCATCATCAATCCATGCTAATAATATAAGCAAAGGATTTCATAATTTCCATATTTATGAATTACAATAAAGTTTTATTCATTATGTTGTCAGAGCTTGTAAAAAATCTTCTTCTTTGTAACTGTTTGTTTTTCCGATGAAACTAAAGAGTATTTCGGCAGAAAATTCGAAAATGAACCGATTTTATTTTCTCAACTAAAACAGAAGAATGATATTGCAAAGATAGACTCGTAGCTGTTAATTGTAACACATTTTCAGTTAGTTTCTATATTTTAGGGGTGTGTTGCCAGTGGATTTACTTTTCTGTGTGCGGATTAGGGTTCACTAATGACTTTTTGTTCTGAAAATGACATTCAGTGAATTGAAAGCTTTGGGTTTTACGCTCAGTTATGAATTATTTGCGCTAATTGCTTTCTGGGGTTTGTGATTCCAATTATTTGATTGTGAGGGACAATATTGTGAGGGACAATATTGATTAGAAGAAATAGAAAGAGTAGAGTTATTCTGCCGACTCTTTGGAGAGTTCTTAATTGGTAAATCAGATGTTATAAACCGATGGTACGGCTGAGGGAATATGTCGTTAATGTTACACGATTTATGGTAAATTATGACTGGGTTTTCATCGAGTAATTTATTATTTATCGAGTATAGAGTCATTTATTAATACTGAACACAAAATGGTTAGTGGAATGAATTATTTTCGAGAGACTGAAAAATAACTCTTCAATTATTTCAAATCATTTGCACATAAATCACAAACATTGAAAACTTTTCATTTCATTCAATTTATTCCCCCCCCCCCCCTCTGATAAAAAACACTTCCTATTCCCCAACACACACACACACACACACACACACACACCTACACACACACAAAGACTTCCACCCCCTCCCCCCCACGTGTTCTCATGACGTCATCAATACATTCTGTGATATGGTCAATATAATTTGTAGAATAAATATCTGGTAATTTATCGAACAAATGCGACTCAGGTGAGTGTAGCACAATTTTAGTAACTTCCACTCAAGTATAAAGGGTAAAATTTAGTAAGTTTATTACAAGTAATGGTAAAATTTAGTGAGTTTTATTACAAGTATTATATATTTTAGTGAGTCTTTCCTTATAGTAACAGGAGATTTCTAACTATGAACTGTTGTGAACAGTAAGATAATAAACATAGAAACTTATTTTGTATTGATTTTTACATGCAGTTTCTTCACAATTTATTTTGATGTTATAACAGGAAATGTTGTTATGTAACAGAGAATTATTTCTAATCCGAGAATCTGTGTATAGCAGAGAATGGGAAGAAAATGTTAGGTACATCTCTTTCTAAGATTCCGGTGATCCAAAGATTGAAAGTTCTACAGATATGGACCTCTAATGCTACAACCTCTAATGCCATGAACCTCTAATGCCATGGACATCTAATGCCGTGAACCTCTAACGCTATGGACCTCTAATTCGATGAACCTCTAATGCAATGGACCTCTAATGCGGTATCCGGCGTTTTTTCCGAAAACGAATTTGACGAAACCAAATTCTCCGAAAACTAATTCAACGAACCCTAATTCACCGAACCGGATTCTCCGAATACGAATTTGCCGAAACCCAAAGTGATCGAAAACGGATTCGCCGAAGTGAAGATTCGCCGAAAACCAAATATGCGAAAGACAAATTTGCCGAAAGACAAATTTACCGAAAAACTTATTTAAAACAGAATTTAAAATTACACAATAGTTACAGAAAAGAAACGAAACAACGAAATCATAACCCTTAGTTACACAAAATGATCCTTTAATTATTATATCTCTTCGTTAATCATTGTGTTAATCTTTGTACCACTAAATGATTCTTTGTCTTTTCTTATTTTAAAAAGGTTCAAGCTTTATTCAGTCAGAATCAGTCAGTCAGCTATGGGAACATGTTGCATTTCTTTCATTTGAGCGTTTGGTTGTTTTTAGATTGTGTTTTTCTAGCGTGTTTATTCATTTTTGTGAATATTCCATGTTTATTGCATATTTTTCATTCAGTTGTTATTAATAATTAATATTTATTCCATTTATTGCGTTTAAAATATAAAAGTGTTAGTAATGACTAACATAACTATTAGATATGTTTATATCTTCTCAATATACCTCTAGCTTCAACGATAGTGTCACTTGCATGAATGAATTTGTTTCAGGTAAAAAGATTGATTTCTATCAATACTTTATTAGTAATGCCATATACATATTAATATTTAATATATACAGTTAGATATATGAATTTAGCAAAATGATAACGAATTAGCGGAATACAAATTTATATAGCAATAGTAATGTCAAACTCATATAAGAAATGTTTTTTTTATTCATAAGTTATAATGATGAGAACTACTTTGTCCAACAGAATGTTATTTTTAAATACATTAAATTTGATTTGTTCTTCGGCAAATCCGTTTTCGGCCAATTTGGGATTCGGAAAAAATGTATTTGGAAAAACCGTTTCGGAGAATTAGTTTCCAGCAAATTTAGTTTCGGCCATTTCGTTTTCGGAAAATCAGCCTATACCCCTCTAATGCTATGGACCTCTAAGGCCATGCACCTCTATTGCCATGAACCTCTAATCGATAGAGGTGAAGCTATTCTATTCAGGGCTCTGACCCATCCATCACTGTTAGCTGAATGATAATCTTCTCTTGAAGACTCATTATACCGACACACTGTCAAATCTCACTCTCAATCACTCCGCAGTCATCTTCTCACGAATTAGAAAGCTATAAAGGTTAATTTAGTGGGATTAACTTGGAAGTAATTCGTTAAAATAGATTAGTTTTCTTTATTTCACATACGTATTTAATTTGAAACTATAGTGACTTTATTTCAATTTTTTTCTAATTACATAAACGTGTTTAAAGACTTTAATGCCCAAAGTCCTCTGGGCAGGACATTAGAAAAACCTCAAATAATATCTCAATTTATCTACATATATAATTATATTCTAGCAATAAGAGGCGTGCAAAAAATGTAGGCTGTGCCACATAATAATTTCAGATTTCGAACAATCCAAATTTCTTCTAAAAAGGACATCAGACTTAATAGAAAAATAAAAATAAAAGTGTTTTTTTTAACATGTTCTTTCTTAAAATGTTATTTAACTAATATTGATTGTCAAAAAAGAAATGCCTGCAACATGTCTAGGGCGTTGCAAGAATAAAATGTGAATAGGTAACAGTGATACCTATAGTCCGAAATTCGTTGTATATAAATCTATAGATTTTTTCTATTTCAAAAAACCAGTTGAATACAATAATATTGTCAAAACAGTAATCAAATCACCTACAAAAAATTTCAATTATTAAAATAACTCGTTAACAATATTTTTTATCAGTGTGTGTTTTTTATCGTGGACCGAAAGCTGAGCCCAAGACAATTGGACCCCGACAATTGGGCCCAGGAAAATTGGGCCCCACGACAATTATGCCCAAGACAATTGTATTATTCGCTCCTTTTTTCTGAGTCTACTGTATTAACTTAATTAAAGAACATGGCTAATGTAATAACTAGTGATGTGACAATATGCGTTTTGCATAAAATATAGTCTGGAGCATAATTAAAATAAAGATGAAAATATTCTCGTTATGAAAAATTTACATTTTTTAATAGAACATATTCTTTTCATGAATAGATATTATTATTCTTTTAAACTACTATAATTTTCTGTTCTGAGATAGGTCATGTATGCAACAAATTTCCTAGTTACAGCACCTCTATGAATCTATATAGTGAACTGATGTTTAGTGAATGAGTTAGATTGTAGCCAGTAGAAAATAAGAATGTACCTAGCTATTTTAAATGAAGAAACAATAGAAAATAAGAAAATATGTATTTAAAGAGGGCAGTGGCCCACCAAGAAATGCTGAAGTTATTGGAACATTCAAGTAGAATTTAAGTTAATGTGAATTGGTTGAAACCTGTTCACTGTTCAGTGTTCAATATAGTAGAGTTTTATAAATTATTATTATAAAATGTATTCTCATAATCTAATTTTATCCCAACAACTGTTCCATTTTTCTTAGTTAAATGCAATGAAAATCTTTAAGATTTACCCATTTTATTAACTAAATATTACTGTGACAACTTTGTCAGACGATGTACACTACACATTGGATCCACATAAAATGATTCAAGTTAATACGACTTATTTAAATACTTCAAAGATTTTCATTACACCGAAACATGAGGTAAGTATCTAAATGTGATTTAAAGGGCTTGCTAATATATACCTTATCAAGTAAATCAATCGAATTAAAAAATGATTTAAATATTTTTAGAGAATATAAAGCATATTTCAAAGATAATATTTTCACTACCCTAGTAATAACAAAGTAACACTTCTTTATTGCGTCTTCTGCCTAATTTTTTCTGGGCTCAATTGCTTTGGGACCCAATTGTCGTGGACCCAATTGTCGTGAGGCCCAATTGTCCTGGGCCCAATTGTCGGGACCCAATTATCTTGGGCCCAATTGTCGGTGCCAAATTGTCTTGGGCCGAATTGTCAGTGGGCCGAATTGTCGAGGCCAAATTGTCTTGGGCCCAATTGTCGGTGCACCGTTTTTTACCAACTGCATATTTTCGATATATCCTGAATTTCTAAGATTCCATTATTCGCTATATAACAGTCAGTTCTTTGAAATGGATGCCTAATGTTCTGATAAAATTTACCTATAACTATCGAATTCAAATTACTGTCTAATAAATGCATGAACATACCTATAATTCTCCAACATCCCAATTGTTCTGGAATTTTGCATCTGAGGTGAATCACATCCCAATCAAAATGAAACTCTTCAAAATTGCCTTTTAAGACGCACAAATCAATACCAAATTCACGGACAATTTTTCTCGCGTGGATTCTGTCAAGTAAACATCTTTTTCCCATAAGCGCGATCATTGCCAGCTCTCGCTAGAGGATTCCATATCTGTTCCTTTCAATATTGTTACTCCTCCGTCAATACAATGTAAAGCTTTCGCGAGGCAAACGAATTTCATTTATTTGCATATTGAGAGTTTTCTTTTTCGTGTTTGGAGTGTGTCAGAAGGGCAGGAATGGCGTTATCGTGCCCCATATCAAGCGAGAATGCAGATGAGATGGGGTGTGTGGGTGGGGGTATCACGATTCAAATCGACATATGCAGGTAGCAACCTCATAAGATGATTCAGTTTATTGCAACTGATTCAAGCATTACAAGTACCTGTACCTAAATTCGGACAAAATATATTACTGGATTTGGAGGTGGTGTTACTTATCTGTATGATCAGGTCTGATGGAAATATTGATAGTGTTCGTAAGTTATGAATATTGTGGATTTTTATTTTACCTTATTTTAAGAATTGGACATGTGTCTATTGTAGAGCCTTAATTATCTTCTTTTCTTCAAAAGCAGAGACTAATATTTGTTTATTGGTAGCTTTCAGTGAACATTCATTTGTTTTTCTTGCAATTACCTAATTTTTTATAGCCCCTACTTGCGATATGAAGTTTTTTCTGTTGCATCCTTATGAGAAATGTTCCTAACACTCCCACTCGTAAGACGTTAAGTTCCTTCTCTCTTTTCGCAGTCACAGCTGGAGCTACGTTATGTTCTTATTTTTCTGGCCACAAAGCTTCCTTTCATCCGGTTCACATGTACAGAACTGTAGTTTGCTTTATTCTTCATTATTACCTATATACATTTGTTCAGAGTCACACAGGTACATTGAAACAAAATTAGCCTGACTCATCGCTTGAGTCAACTAGCAAAATTCCAATATTGGAGTCTTTTTTTGATTGACTCTACCTGAGTCAGTCTGACTCTGAATTAGGAGTCAATGTGACACTTTTTTTAGTAGAATATTAGGAGTAGTCCAACTGACTCACATTTTTGAGCCGGTCTTGGACCAACTGAAAACTTAAAATTTCGAGTCAATTTGACTCGTATGTTTTTTTCAGTGTACATTTTGTGTTATTCTTAGAGCTTTAGTAAACACAGCTATATTCTGTCTAGTTGGCATGACATTTCTCGCTGTGTTCTCAATTTCCCCTGTAAGTCTGCTGCAGACATCGTAGCAGCAACACTCTTAACTATCTGTATCGTACTGCAAGGAAATTGAACATAAAGAACAATTTTAGTGGCCATGAGAAAGAAAGCCTGGCTGGCTTTTCCCCCACCTAACAAACACCATATTTTGGTGTGAGAATGGAAATTGCAAAGTACATCTTGCTATTGTCTTTGATTAGAGGAAACTTCTTCAAAGATTTAAGTAGAAATATAATTAGTTGTTATAACTGGATTGAGAATGGTTGATGATTCATTCATTTTTGTCATTTTAACCATTCTATAAAGTGAGTATGGAAACTATTAGGCAAAAAGATAGAAGTTTATAAATACTGCTCTTAATTAATAATTTACTCAATTATAGTAAACCAAATACATAACTAAATCTAACATATATTGAAAATATTAGAAGTAGACAGATCGATTTGTGTCCTCGATATGCAATGTTCATAGTTATAATAGGACAACAGTAGTTAAGTTTATTCAGTTTCATATGTGAATCTCCTTAAAGAGATTATTACTTAATAGTCACTCTATGCTTTAAATCACTGAGACAGTTGTAATTTGGCAAACTACACACACGTAAATATCCTTTTTAAGAACCACTTATTCGGACATATTCACTGCACATCCAATTATCTTTATTGTCCTAACTGGGAATTTATTCTGTACTTGTGATGCTAAGGCAAAACGCGTTAGATTTCCAACTCTAACGCACCAGCGCAGACGACCTGCAAATCTTGAGTAACAAAGCAACATTTTTAGGGAATTAGTAACTCGTGGTGAAATAGATTAAATGTGGAAATGAGAGGAAGGATATAAACATTGTTATCGCCTTTCAACACTGTTTAATTATTTTCCATTATTTATTATATATGAAGTCAGCATTTGTTAAAAAAATAGTTTGAGCTACTTAGGCTCTGCAATACTTATTGCTACTTTTTCTATGGAATCACTTGAAAGAAATTATTACGATTATCTATTTATGTATGAATTACAGAAATGCAAACACGTAATTAAAGGAAAAAATACCATTCCACAGAGTGAAAACATGGAAAATGACTTTTCCTTATTGAATAACTGCAGTCATTTCAACAATTCTTGCGCCCAACTTTTTGCTGAAAATCTCTCTTTCTGAAGCTATCTGTTAACTAATCAATCTCCTGCTTCCCTAAGCTACCTGGCAAATGATTTTCCCAAATCTATTGGCAGCAAAGAAAATCAATGTGGAAATCTCTCGGAAAAACTTTAATGGGGAACTTTCTTCCAAAGTTTATTATAGAATTCGACTCGAGGTCTTCAGCCGGTCTCAATTAAATGGACTTTTGCAAGAACAATTAATAGCCTGCTCATCAAAAACTATGGGAGAATTGAAAAACAAATATTGTGAATTTCTTCATAAGGTTAAAATCTCGCACAGTGAATAACTAAAATATATACAAAATACTTAATTACTCAACTTTTTGTCTAATCTGGAAATACCATCTTTAAGATTGTTCAAATGCCATTTATTTGATAATATAATTGAGTAAAAAGAATACGAAACATATAAGAACTCAAACCCCTATATAAGTAAAAAAAACTTCTATTTCATAGATATAGATTATGTATAATATATGTTAGGAATGTTTTTAAAATAGTGTGATATTTTAACTATTTTCGTTCATTGTGATCTATAAATTAATCCAATATATTGTACTCCATATCATAAAATTTGACATCAAATTCCAATTACAAAGTCAATCAACCCCAATAAATTAATATTAATATCATAGAAATAAAAGATATATTGATTATGATAAGAATGTTTCGTAGCTCTAATTATTTATAATAGTTTGCGAATCGTAATAGAATATTTAAATCTAGAGTTAATTAATTAATTACATTTGTCAATTCGTTATTTTGGATCATTTTGAGAAATTTAATATGGACACAGCAATTAATTTCGAATAGAAAAAGTACAAAGTTATCTTTTACTTCGACGACAAAACAATATAATTGAAACTATATACATGTATGCATATGTAAATGCTATATCAAAACTTATTGGAAGATTTCAACTAGACAATATGACTTAACTTAATAAGTACTTAATTATGGCATGTTATTCTTCTGCTAATTAGTTTTACTCCAATTAGGGTAAGTTTCGAATTATCGGTCGGTTTGGCATCTTCGGTCATATAACAAAAAAACATATAACAATATTATTATCATTTAATTTTTATTTTAATTGGTATCAATGATACCTGCAGGTATATTTTAATATTGTTATAATTTAATTATTATTTTAATTGGCATCCATACTGCAGGTATCATGGATACCAATTAAAATTGAGTAACTATTATTAAATTGTTTTTTTTATGACCGCAACGTTTCCTTCCTGTCTATACCATCTATGTACTATGTACTCTATTTGTGCTATTAATATCACCAGAGATCACAGAGACAATAGTGAAGAGTTCAGACGTGACTGCCTGAGAGACAGGTACCTACCTATGTAAGTCAAGTGCATTGTCTACCATAGGTATTGTGGCGGTGAGAATTGGGATGTAGTGTGGGGAAAGAAAAAGATAAACAAGAAATCAATAATGCTATACATCAAATAATATTTCATTACCATATAGAGTTCAAACTGAAGCAACCAATTAGTTTTTCTATTTCAAAATGAAATAATTTCTTGTTAATATCATATCAACATAACTTTTTGTTTCATGATGACTTTTATCCTATAATTATTATTTTAAGAATTGATTATTGTCCAAATTTAAATAGCATGAATTAAAAATCTTTCTTCATTATAACCAATTCTTGGTTTAAATCTGTATGAGCCATACCCCTGGCTACAAGGATTTATTCCTGGGATATTCCCTTAATTTCCCAGGAATAACTCCTTGTTGCCAGGACAAGGCATTCAAACACTTTTCCCAAACTGCTCTACACGGTTCTCTAATCTACCTGTGACAAACTATTTGCAGGTCTCGTTTACATGTTCATAGCATTTGCAAATGTGATATAGAGATGAAATCGGTGGAGAAAATGATGTGTCGGAAGGTAGGCAGTTTGACAACACTGCTACAATGTTGACACAATGTGTCCATTACGTCTGAATACCTCCATTCGACATCTCTATTTTTATCTGCAAAGCACTGGCTTATATGTGAAACTCCATCATTTATGTTTATGATTCTATATTAATTTTAAGAGTGTAATAAATTTCACTGGAAGAGGAAAGACTTGGGGATAAATTTTGTTGAGAAACGTACTTTTTGTTTTTCCCCCGACATGAGTGTTTTATTTGTTACGGTCTTCATTATTTGAAATAAAATGGGGGAAAAGATGTCGAAGGTTTTTTCCGTTTATGATGATCATGCAATTTCCGAGTAGACGGAAATTGCACCGAAGCAAAAATATTACAAGTTATATATGGAGTCTTCAGATAAATCTTTATTTTTTTTAAATGAGAACTTATCATATACTTCCCAATTTGTTCTGTTTGCAACGATTTGAAACCATGGAAACCTTAGATCATTTTATACCTAATACTTAATGCTGCCAATCCGATCAAGATACAATTTGGTATGTATAAGAGTGCTCTAGTCTATATGGTAAAGTAATTGTACATCAATGCCATACAATAATTGTTATGCATTTAATGCTCTATTACCACTCCTATTCATCAAACAAAAACCATTTAGTTACTATCCAGTAAATAACTTTAGACCAATTTTACACTATTTTATTTTAACTGAACTATACAGTTCACGAAATACAGTATTCGGCAAAAAGTTTCTACTTTTAGCTGTGACAGGATCCTGATGAATAGATGATGTGTCTTTTTGTCTGGCATATAATATACAGTTCTAACCCCTCGCTATTCATACACTGCTCAATTTATTGAACATCCTAACGCTATCGTGTTTCTCTTCACAAAGAAAAGGAGTGACATTTTCACTCTAAATTCTCTACTCATCTGCACTATGCCAGATTTAGTGATAAATAAAAAATATCAGGGGATTAAATTCATCCAAATAATGTATTTTATATGAGCATCACGAAGTTGACTTCATTTAGCTATTTGTTCTTGGAATGAAGCCAACCTTGTTAAATTGCAGTTTTCTGCTGTTACTTTTTTCACTGCTTCAGATTTTGTTTTCTTTTATTTTCAGGGTTTCTCAATCCAGCTGCAGAATTTTCAAAGGTGAAGCTTTGTACTTCGGCCATGTAGATAAGCAGCAAGTAATTACTTTTCACCAACACCAGATAAGGTACATCATTCTGCCAATAATTTCTTCAGCTCTGCATCCAAATCACAGCTTCATATCGAAGAACAGGCAAGAAATACCGCACACAATGAGGCACCTGGACAAGATGGCTCTAAGAGGCCCTATTGTGAAAAGTGAAGGAGTAATTCAAATAACTAAAACTATTTCTACGTTACCAAAGCCTCTCTTCAACTTGGACGATGAGAGGGTGCACCTTATAACTCAACGGCAAGAATTCGATGGTGTTCATGATACCGAAATTCAGTATTCTTTCCATTGATGACTAATATTACAACCATTCACTACAGATTCATTACATATGCATAACAATATATATCACTCTTCTGTCTGTAACATTCGTACAATTAAAACACCTCTGATCTCTAACCAACCATCTCCTCCATCTTTAAGAGCCCTAAATAACCCAACAGAAAATTGGGTCACAGAGGATTCTCGGCATGATTATGCAGATTCTGCGTTACCTCATTTGGGACAGTATCTCCACCAGATACACTCACGAGATGTAATTGGACAGCTAAACTCTAGTGCAGCTTCATTCGGCTCCTTCCCTGGAGTCCTATGGAATGGCAGCGCCAGATACTCAAATTCCTCACCAAGAAAACAGGATTACACTGAGCCAAAAGAGCGGGAGTCAGCATATTCCAGCAAGGATTTGGTGCCTGTGAATTCGGCTAACTGGAATAACAACGTTTGGCCGTTCTATAGACCGTAAATGGTACTCAATATCACCATTCGATGCAATTATTGACTGGTGTAGTAGCTATTGAACCTTTCTGGGTTAAAAACAATTTTCTATCCTTTGAGTGTAAAGGACGAATAAAACTTCCTCTATGAATTGATTTATTTAAATAGAAAACGTGATCTGTTGAGTCCCAGTCATTTTGATTATTTATAGCTAAAATTATCACGAATATCTTATAGGGATCTATGTACACATGTTATCTATGTACACATGTTACATTTAATTCCATTTACTTGATTTTATCATAAATTTTATTATTCTTTATTGATATATAATTCAGATATCTATTTGTGGTAAGTTAATATGCCTATTTTATAATTGTAGTAACATATATTCAAATGTATTTCTGATAGAATTTTTGGCAAAAAGACAGAGTTTCATTTCGACACTTTATAAATAAAGAAATCTAAGATATAGATTGAATTCAATTACCTAATTACAAACTACCGTGAAGATTATTTGCTCACTATAGATTATTAATCCTTTTACAGTAATTATACATGCGTACTCTTATGATGATAAAAGTAACCTAATTTGAAGATTCTTCCTCTTGCAGTTGAAGTCATAATATCTCTATCCAAAACACAGTTCGAATTATTCTCCTATTTAGACTCATTAAAACTCACTATCATTTCCTAGCAAGCTAAGTAGAAATGGTTTCGTAACATCCATTAACATGGTTTTTATCTTGTCTGAAGCTCCAGGTTGAATCCTAATGGCCATATTTAGTCCCATCGTATGGTCGAAAACTCACGCTTGGGCCTAACACCGACCACCGACACAACTAATTCCGCCTAATTTCTTTACATTTGTAAGCAAGTTCCAACTGCTTCCTGCCACTGTCTAGATTAAATACAAATAAGGGAATGGAGGTGGCTGTAATTCTCTGCGAGATATGACAGAGCACTGTCTGAAATACTAACGAGACATTTTTCTAGTTGCAAATTGCTGTGGTTTAGATTTGAGTAGGAAATGCACAGCATATTAAGCGAAATACGAAGATGTAAATGCTAGTTGTTATTCATAGCTTAACTATTTAAAAATGATAGTATTTACCCTTCAACAGTTACAGTCAGTCGAAAATAACATGTAACGTAATTAAGATATATTATGAATAACATCTGAGAATCAAAATATCTAGATTTATTCATAGATGGTAATTGAAGTAAAAATGAATTAATTTGTTTATCCTTTATTGAGAAACTGTTATATACTTATACATAATTAAAAATTTATTACATGAAAAACTTCTTAAAAAAATTAATTAAAAATAATTGTAAATAAAAAGTATATACAGATGAGCATAAGAAATTCTAAAAGCTTACAGAGCCTATGAAATAAAAAAACATTAAAAACCTACCTAAATTGCTTAGTTCTTTAGATAAACAATTGAATGCATTGAAAGGCTTTCTATCTAATTTCATCTCACATAGGCATTAGGCAAGCTTATTGTTTGAAAAATTATAAATAGGAAATAATTACCAATTTGTATCTGTGATGGTTTATTAGAAAAATAATGATAATTTATTCTTAGATTGAAATGATGTTTTATTCTTAGATTTGAATGATAATTTATTCTTAGATTGAAATGATGTTTTATTCTTAGATTTAAATGATAATTTATTCTAACACTATAATATGATTAATTCTTTGGCACTAACAGAACGTTTGTAAATATTTTGCCACGCTATTCTTTTATGAGTGAAACATAAAGTATTTGTAATTTAAAAAGATTAGGAAACTGTTAATTTCATACCCTGTTTAATAAAGTGATTAGATCAAAGAATAACAATATTATAGAAACAAGTGTTCTGTAAATCCCAATATTCACAATTTCGGTACACTTTTCATAAGTTATTTAAGGTATTTTAATGATTTTTTATGCCAGTTGGTGTAATCTGGATTTTATCGAAAGCATATTTCAATCAATAAAAGGTAATTAAAAATTAAATGTGATATTGACTGTTGAAATATCAAACATTAGTGTGAGCTCTAATATTTAGTTATATATTTTATTTGAATTTTATTTAAATTAAGAAATTCCTTTTTTAAATTATTATAGTCATCTATAAGATTATAAACATTCATTATTTCTATTATTAAATTAAATTTTTAAGTTATAAAATTAAATTTTTAAGTTATTAAATTAAATTTTTAAGTTATTAAATTAAATTTTTAAGTTATTAAATTAAATTTTTAAGTTAATAAATTAAATTTTAAGTTATTAAATTAAATTTTTAAGTTATTAAATTATATTTTTAAGTTATTAAATTAAATTTTTAAGTTATTAAATTAAATTTTTAAGTTATTAAATTATATTTTTAAGTTATTAAATTAAATTTTTAAGTTATTAAATTAAATTTTTAAGTTATTAAATTAAATTTTTGAGTTATTAAATTATATTTTTAAGTTATTAAATTAAATTTTTAAGTTATTAAATTAAATTTTTAAGTTATTAAATTAAAATTTTGAGTTATTAAATTAAATTTTTAAGTTATTAAATTAAATTTTTAAGTTATTAAATTAAATTTTTAAGTTATTAAATTAAATTTTTAAGTTATTAAATTAAATTTTTAAGTTATTAAATTAAATTTTAAGTTATTAAATTAAATTTTTAAGTTATTAAATTAAATTTTTAAGTTATTAAATTAAATTTTTAAGTTATTAAATTAAATTTTTAAGTTATTAAATTAAATTTTTAAGTTAATAAATTAAATTTTAAGTTATTAAATTAAATTTTTAAGTTATTAAATTATATTTTTAAGTTATTAAATTAAATTTTTAAGTTATTAAATTAAATTTTTAAGTTATTAAATTATATTTTTAAGTTATTAAATTAAATTTTTAAGTTATTAAATTAAATTTTTAAGTTATTAAATTAAATTTTTGAGTTATTAAATTAAATTTTTAAGTTATTAAATTAAATTTTTAAGTTATTAAATTAAATTTTTAAGTTATTAAATTAAATTTTTAAGTTATTAAATTAAATTTTTAAGTTATTAAATTAAATTTTTAAGTTATTAAATTAAATTTTTAAGTTATTAAATTAAATTTTTAAGTTGTTAAATTAAATTTATAATTTATTAAATTAAATTTTCAAGTTATTAAATTACTTTTTTAAATCATCGAATTAATTTTCTAAATCTTTAAATTAATTTTTTAAATCATTAAATTTCTATTGTCAAAAAGTGAAAGAAACAGACAAGAAACCAGACTTCTTTTCAATAAAGTAAGTTTCATTATTATTTATTTTTATTTTTTATTTAAAGCAGGCAGGATAATTTTTTAATTTAATTAAGTAGCAAAACTGATAGAGTCTGAAGAAGATAAAAAAATGAATACATATGAATTCCTTATGAAGTTAATTATTAATTCTAATATGAATTGATTACGTGATAATGTGATCAAAACAAATCATATTATGAAAATACATATAAATCCGTTAATTAAGATAATTAATTAAAAGAAGTATCTTGAAAATTAGAAGCATTAGATGTTCTCAAATATCACAATTTTCTCACATACAATCTTAATAAATTTATATGTTTGATATTTAAACCTTTTAAGTGCTGTCTCACGATGGTTAATTAATGTTTATGATGGTATCCAATAGCAATCAATTTAATACATTGAATTACATGTTAGCATGTATTAACATGAAAACGTGCAGTGGAGATAAGAAAAATAGTAACTTATCTCAGCTAATCTTAGTGGTACCAGCACAAATTACTGACTGGGTAGGTATCCTGTTTTTCTTGACGGTATATGTTCGCCAATTTGTCTACAAGATGGTAAGGGCACTTCGAAATTAGTGTTTCTTGACCTTCTAAAGGGCCGTTCACACGCAGGGTTTTTTATGTCTTTCCACCAGATTTTTTCTAAGCTCCTCCTATTTGTTCACGAGATTTTTGAATCATATAAGAAAAAACGATGAAATTATAATTCATTTTAACTGAGCTCCATAAGTTCCTTTCATGCATTCATCCAACCATTCGTAGTTTGGAAACGAAACAGTGATTTTTCTTCTTCACATTTAAAACTTATATGTATATTATTAAAAAATCTACATTTTATAACCGAAAGAAAAGGAAGAGTTATATATCTTGGATCTAATAAAAATTAATCAGGGGTTTATTTATATTAGAAAGAATAACTTTATATGAAAGAAATATTTAAAAAAGGATAATTTTTCATCCCCACCCTGTGTACTGTATTAATATATAAACTCTACCATGCATCAGTTGCACACAAAATTACTGTGTTCATGGAAAACACAAACAGAATATAAATTTAACGTAAAAACAAAATATGAATATTATCAGAAAATCAACCTGATTTAATAGGTAGCTTCATCTTGACCAGTGCATTCAAATATCATTTTCACAGCAAAGTTTCGTTTCATCACGAATCGTAAAAGTTGGTTGACCCAAACCATCAAACCCCTGAAACTGACCATTCAGTGACCAAACCAACCTCTTTAGTTCAGTCACATCAAGGCTAAGAACAACTGTTCTAAATGTAAATCCAGATACTCACCAGTTTGGTAAAAAATTTGTAAGTTATTTAAAGTTTTCAAATATTCGTTTTGATGCCCATGGAATTGCTTAGACGCTTTGTAAGTTTTTCAGAGCAACTTGTCATTGGTTAAATTGTAGACATGTTCGTCTCATCACGTATGTACTTGCTGATGTTAGTTAATTTATGACGATTGTGTGGTCTTACATTAATTATATGATATAAGATGCACAATAATGACAGCTCCACAACATCAACCATTGCTTTAGTTACTGTCATTGTCATCTTAGTTATACACGAGGTCCATCACACGAAAAAGAAGAGAATTTAAGAAAGGAAGATGAAATATACAGAGGGTACATCTAGTGTATCACTTGAGGGGAAAGTACCTTTCTATTCTACAGCTGATATGCTTTGTAGTCATAGCAATCTAACAGATTTATCACTTGCAGAGAAATGTTAAGTGTCTATTTCTTATAACTGCTGCCAAAGAAATTATTCTATTTCAACAAATTATAAATCGCATTATTTGAATATAAAACAATATGGTGATTTTCTAATTTACCTTCATTATAGATTTTGATTTGAGTTGAAATGTGGAGTTTCGTGAGACACAAAGTTTCGATAGTAAAGGAATTATGATAGGAAGACATAAATTAGATATACGAAGTTATATAAAACCTAACACATATACGATTTATTATTCAATTTTAAATATAATACAAATATATTAAACGCCTATTTTCAATTATAAAAGACTTTTAAATTAGTTACATTTGTGAAAAGAATTTAATTCGTATTTCCTAATTGATAAAAGATTATCTAACTGAGTTGTTTGAAATTTAATTAATTTAGTATTAGATTTGATATTAAAGTCACACTTAGAGCAAGATAACCATTGGTTAGTATGCGATTTTTAATTCTTTCTTGTTGTTGAATGTAACCTATGGAATACTGTAGAATTTCTATGGCAATATTCTCTCTGTTATAACGATGTATGTACGACATAGAAGATGACTATCAATTGCTGACGTTGTAAACAGTGTATGTCATTTGGAGTATTTTTATTCGTGGTATAACTTTGTAATTTCCGTTTCAAAATATGCCTTCACCGCATGATCTGAGAAAAGTGGCAGTAGAGTTACACTGTGTTTGCTCTAATGATCAAACACAATATCTAAGGCAAATTATTCTACCAGAGTGTGCTCTCAAACATGTTTGTTCAATTAGAAACATCAACAACTGCATCGTGTTGCCTTATCTTAACTGGTGCTATGCACCACGACATTTTCCGCCTCTTGCGCTATTAAACGGGGCAGATTAACCCACTAATTAATGAATGCTGCAGAATGATGTTTCAGTGGATTCTAATTTTAGCGGAATGATTGAATTAAATTATACAAATTATATATATTTTAGAACAGCAATCCAGGTGCCTACAATTTTCTTTTCGTTGATATTTCCCATATCGGTTTGTACAGAATTTAGTAATTAAGAGGTATGTAGAAAATGTATGGACAAAAAATACATTTAGAGTTAATTGAAGCAGCCAACATCTGAACAAAAGTAGGAGATAAAATGTAATTTAGAAGAACAGTCGGGGTAATTGGTTGAGATTATTATCGTTGGAATATTTTGAGACTATCTATATTAAAGTATAAACTAAATTATATGCAAGATAAGGATAAGGAAACATAATCATCACCCTTTTATAATTACCTCTAACAAGAGTAATTTTCAGGCAAGAGGTGATAGAATTAATTTACCACTATAACTGTAGTTGTACTCCTTATAAAGTTATCTTTGGGAGTCTTATTCATATAATGTGATTTAAGAATAAATTTTGTACTATCTTTTTAAATTCTCCCCATTCATTATGACTTAATAATTATTATCTCCCTTCTTCTTGTGTTTCCCCATACCACAGGTAGCAATTAATGTTTCTTGGGCCAACATTGGGACAACATTGGGACAATATTGGCCAGAGAATCACTGCTACCCTGTAAAATGCGATTTATAAATTACTTTCCTCTTTCTTCTTTCCAATTACCCCATTCTAAGACTGTTTTCCCCTGTTTTCACAGCGTTTCCCCTGCATTACGCCTGCAGACAAGATATTTAGGGGTAATTTCCCTAAGGGTTGCATCTACTCTGTACTGGAGAATGTGAATAACCAGAAGATTAAATACGGCTTCTCCCATTGTCCCTCTGCTGTAACTGCGTAAACAAGCTGTAGCACAATTCACTCGCACATCAAAAGAGAGAAAACACTAGAAATAACCAGAACTGAAAGTGTGGGGAAAAAGTTACCAAAAAATAAGAGTTTAATGAATACAATTTAGATTGACAAAAATTATTAAACAGTTTAGATTCGAAAGAAGGTAAGAATATTATCAATAGAACCGATAGCAGAGAAAAGAGTCACTGTGATGATGTACTGTCAGAGAAAAGAGTCACTGTGATGATGTACTATCAGAGAAAAGAGTCACTGTGATGATGTACTATCAGAGAAAAGAGTCACTGTGATGATGTACTATCAGAGAAAAGAGTCACTGTGATGGCGTACTATCAGAGAAAAGAGTCACTGTGATGATGTACTATCAGAGAAAAGAGTCACTGTGATGATGTACTATCAGAGAAAAGAGTCACTGTGATGATGTACTATCAGAGAAAAGAGTCACTGTGATGATGTACTATCAGAGAAAAGAGTCACTGTGATGATGTACTATCAGAGAAAAGAGTCACTGTGATGATGTACTATCAGAGAAAAGAGTCACTGTGATGATGTACTATCAGAGAAAAGAGTCACTGTGATGATGTACTACCAGAGAAAAGAGTCACTGTGATGATGTACTATCAGAGAAAAGAGTCACTGTGATGATGTACTGTCAGAGAAAAGAGTCACTGTGATGATGTACTATCAGAGAAAAGAGTCACTGTGATGCTGTACTATCAGAGAAAAGAGTCACTGTGATGATGTACTATCAGAGAAAAGAGTCACTGTGATGCTGTACTATCAGAGAAAAGAGTCACTGTGATGATGTACTATCAGAGAAAAGAGTCACTGTGATGATGTACTATCAGAGAAAAGAGTCACTGTGATGATGTACTATCAGAGAAAAGAGTCACTGTGATGCTGTACTATCAGAGAAAAGAGTCATTGTGATGATGTACTATCAGAGAAAAGAGTCACTGTGATGATGTACTATCAGAGAAAAGAGTCACTGTGATGATGTACTATCAGAGAAATGAGTCACTGTGATGATGTACTATCAAAGAAAAGAGTCACTGTGATGTTGTACTATCAGAGAAAAGAGTCACTGTGATGATGTACTATCAAAAAGAGTCACTGTGATGATGTACTATCAGAGAAAAGAGTCACTGTGATGATGTACTATCAGAGAAAAGAGGCACTGTGATGATGTACTATCAGAGAAAAGAGTCACTGTGATGATGTACTATCAGAGAAAAGACTCACTGTGATGTTGTACTATCAGAGAAAAGAGTCACTGTGATGATGTACTATCAAAAAGAGTCACTGTGATGATGTACTATCAGAGAAAAGAGTCACTGTGATGATGTACTATCAGAGAAAAGAGTCACTGTGATGCTGTACTATCAGAGAAAAGAGTCACTGTGATGATGTACTATCAGAGAAAAGAGTCACTGTGATGATGTACTATCAGAGAAATGAGTCACTGTGATGATGTACTATCAGAGAAAAGAGTCACTGTGATGATGTACTATCAGAGAAAAGAGTCACTGTGATGATGTACTATCAGAGAAAAGAGTCACTGTGATGATGTACTATCAGAGAAAAGAGTCACTGTGATGATGTACTATCAGAGAAAAGACTCACTGTGATGTTGTACTATCAGAGAAAAGAGTCACTGTGATGATGTACTATCAAAAAGAGTCACTGTGATGATGTACTATCAGAGAAAAGAGTCACTGTGATGATGTACTATCAGAGAAAAGAGGCACTGTGATGATGTACTATCAGAGAAAAGAGTCACTATGATGATGTACTATCAGAGAAAAGAGTCACTGTGATGATGTACTATCAGAGAAAAGAGTCACTGTGATGATGTACTATCAGAGAAAAGAGTCACTGTGATGATGTACTATCAGAGAAAAGAGGCACTGTGATGATGTACTATCAGAGAAAAGAGTCACTATGATGATGTACTATCAGAGAAAAGAGTCACTGTGATGATGTACTATCAGAGAAAAGAGTCACTGTGATGATGTACTAACAGAGAAAAGAGTCACTGTGATGATGTACTATCAGAGAAAAGAGTCACTGTGATGATGTACTATCAGAGAAAAGAGTCACTGTGATGATGTATTATCAGAGAAAAGAGTCACTGTGATGATGTACTATCAGAGAAAAGAGTCACTGTGATGATGTACTATTAGAGAAAAGAGTCACTGTGATGATGTACTATCAGAGAAAAGAGTCACTGTGATGTTGTACTATCAGAGAAAAGAGTCACTGTGATGATGTACTATCAGAGAAAAGAGTCACTGTGATGATGTACTATCAGAGAAAAGAGTCACTGTGATGTTGTACTATCAGAGAAAAGAGTCACTGTGATGATGTACTATCAGAGAAAAGAGTCACTGTGATGTTTTACTATCAGAGAAAAGAGTCAGTGTGATGTTGTACTATAATATTAGAGGTTTTCCTGCCTATGTTTATTTCAAATAAAAGTGTTCTCTTTGTCTCAAATCAGAATGTATTTAATAATATCACTATTATACTATTATAAAAATAATCTTTCCTTGTTTTGTCTCAAATTTAATTCTCCTTTTGTTTATTATATTGATGCTAAAGGTTTATTAATTGTAACTAGAAATGAAGTATAATATCATAATTCCTTTAAGTATCATAAGCATCTCCGAAAACTTCAGATCACAACAATTAATATTAATGCATTAGCTACAATGCTTACTCAGTTCATTTTATCTCGCATCACGGAATGTATTCGTAACGTCTGAAATCTATGAATAATATATCTAAAATACATTACAAATTCAAGCATAATATTTATATATTTCTTCTAATTTTAGTTTTGAACTCCGTAACTATTATTATAATGAAATTGTTAATGCAACCAATGTATTTATTTGCATGGAACGAATTTCTCAGAGGAAAAATTTAAATAGAAAACAAAAGGAATGGATCTCTGAATTATTCCGCTTTTGTGATGTTAATTTCAGTAATTATATTGGACAGAAATGGGACAATTGCTTACAGGAGAGAAATGGGACAATTGCTTACAGGAGAGAAGTGGGACAATTGCTTACAGGAGAGGAGTGGGACAATTGCTTACAGGTGAGGAGTGGGACAATTGCTTACAGGAGAGAAGTGGGACAATTGCTTACAGGAGAGAAGTGGGACAATTGCTTACAGGAGAGAAGTGGGACAATTGCTTACAGGACAGAAGTGGGACAATTGCTTACAGGAGAGAAGTGGGACAATTGCTTACAGGTGAGGAGTGGGACAATTGCTTACAGGAGAGAAGTGGGACAATTGCTTACAGGAGAGAAGTGGGACAATTGCTTACAGGAGAGAAGTGGGACAATTGCTTACAGGACAGAAGTGGGACAATTGCTTACAGGAGAGGAGTGGGACAATCACTTACAGGAGAGGAGTAGGACAATTACTTACAGGAGAGAAGTGGGACAATTGCTTACAGGAGAGAAGTGGGACAATTACTTACAGGAGAGGAGTGGGACAATTGCTTACAGGAGAGGAATGGGACAATTGCTCACTGGAGAGAAGTGGGACAATTGATTACAGGAGAGGAGTGGGACAATTGCTTACAGGAGAGAAATGGGACAATTGCTTACAGGAGAGAAATGGGACAATTGCTTACAGGAGAGAAATGGGACAATTGCTTACAGGAGAGAAGTGGGACAATTGCTTGCAGGAGAGGAGTGGGACAATTGCTTACAGGAGAGTAGTGGGACAATTGCTTACAGGAGAGGAGTGGGACAATTACTTACAGGAGAGGAGTGGGATAATTACTTACAGGAGAGAAGTGGGACAATTGCTTACAGGAGAGAAGTGGGACAATTACTTACAGGAGAGGAGTGGGACAATTGCTTACAGGAGAGAAGTGGGACAATTGCTCACAGGAGAGGAGCGGGACAATTGCTTACAGGAGAGGAGTGGGACAATTGCTTACAGGAGAGGAGAGGGACAATTGCTTACAGGAGAGGAGTGGGACAATTGCTTACAGGAGAGTAGTGGGACAATTGCTTACAGGAGAGGAGTGGGACAATTATTTACAGGAGAGGAGTGGGACAATTACTTACAGGAGAGAAGTGGGACAATTGCTTACAGGAGAGAAGTGGGACAATTACTTACAGGAGAGGAGTGGGACAATTGCTTACAGGAGAGGAGTGGGACAATTGCTTACAGGAGAGGAGTGGATCAATTGCTTACAGGAGAGGAGTGGGACAATTGCTTACAGGAGAGGAGTGGGACAATTGCTTACAGGAGAGGAGAGGGACAATTGCTTACAGGAGAGAAGTGGGACAGTTGCTTACAGGAGAGAAGTGGGACAATTGCTTACAGGAGAGGAGTGGGACAATTGCTTACAGGAGAGAAGTGGGACAATTGCTTACAGGAGAGAAGTGGGACAATTGCTTACAGGAGAGGAGTGGGACAATTGCTTACAGGAGAGAAGTGGGACAATTACTTACAGGACAGGAGTGGGACAATTGCTTACAGGAGAGGAGTGGGACAATTGCTTACAGGAGAGGAGAGGGACAGTTGCTTACAGGAGAGGAGTGGGACAATTGCTTACAGGAGAGAAGTGGGACAATTGCTTACAGGAGAGGAGAGGGACAATTGCTTACAGGAGAGGAGTGGGACAATTGCTTACAGGAGAGGAGTGGGACAATTACTTACAGGACAGGAGTGGGACAATTGCTTACAGGAGAGGAGAGGGACAGTTGCTTACAGGAGAGGAGTGGGACAATTGCTTACAGGAGAGAAGTGGGACAATTGCTTACAGGAGAGGAGAGGGACAGTTGCTTACAGGAGAGGAGTGGGACAATTGCTTACAGGAGAGGAGAGGGACAGTTGCTTACAGGAGAGGAGTGGGACAATTGCTTACAGGAGAGGAGTGGGACAATTGCTTACAGGAGAGAAGTGGGACAATTGCTTACAGGAGAGGAGAGGGACAATTGCTTACAGGAGAGGAGTGGGACAATTGCTTACAGGAGAGGAGAGGGACAGTTGCTTACAGGAGAGGAGTGGGACAATTGCTTACAGGAGAGGAGAGGGACAATTGCTTACAGGAGAGGAGTGGGACAATTGCTTACAGGAGAGGAGAGGGACAGTTGCTTACAGGAGAGGAGTGGGACAATTGCTTACAGGAGAGGAGTGGGACAATTGCTTACAGGAGAGAAGTGGGACAATTGCTTACAGGAGAGGAGAGGGACAATTGCTTACAGGAGAGGAGTGGGACAATTGCTTACAGGAGAGGAGAGGGACAGTTGCTTACAGGAGAGGAGTGGGACAATTGCTTACAGGAGAGAAGTGGGACAATTGCTTACAGGAGAGGAGAGGGACAATTGCTTACAGGAGAGGAGAGGGACAATTGCTTACAGGAGAGGAGAGGGACAGTTGCTTACAGGAGAGGAGTGGGACAATTGCTTACAGGAGAGGAGTGGGACAATTGCTTACAGGAGAGAAGTGGGACAATTGCTTACAGGAGAGGAGAGGGACAATTGCTTACAGGAGAGGAGTGGGACAATTGCTTACAGGAGAGGAGAGGGACAGTTGCTTACAGGAGAGGAGTGGGACAATTGCTTACAGGAGAGGAGAGGGACAATTGCTTACAGGAGAGGAGTGGGACAATTGCTTACAGGAGAGAAGAGGGACAGTTGCTTACAGGAGAGGAGTGGGACAATTGCTTACAGGAGAGGAGTGGGACAATTGCTCACAGGAGAGAAGTGGGACAATTGCTTACAGGAGAGGAGAGGGACAATTGCTTACAGGAGAGGAGTGGGACAATTGCTTACAGGAGAGGAGAGGGACAGTTGCTTACAGGAGAGGAGTGGGACAATTGCTTACAGGAGAGAAGTGGGACAATTGCTTACAGGAGAGGAGAGGGACAATTGCTTACAGGAGAGGAGAGGGACAATTGCTTACAGGAGAGGAGTGGGACAATTGCTTACAGGAGAGGAGTGGCAAGTTTACAGTCATTGTCTCATATATAGTCTAGTTTATTATAAATAACAAAAAGATTAACAAATATCAGATACAATATAAAATCTTTTTCAAAAGAGAACTAACTAAGTCCCCCATTACCACTAATTGCCATCACTCAGGTAGGGAGAGGTTAAGGCGATGCCACCGTCTATCATTTCACCAAATTACTGTCATTATTATCATCTGTGTTTATAGGCCTGGCTCTATATTTATAGGCCTAACTGCAGCCATTTTCACGCGGAATAATAATGAGTGGCTTGCGAAAAGAGACCATTTTCCTGGCCATTACGGCGAGCCTATTCTTCAAATAACACTTTCGTAGTTTGCATAGAGTGTGACGTTACTAGTTCTGTTGTCACATAGTATTTATGGTGTAAGAAGAGTAGTAAAAGGCACAGTAATAGTCCCTCTATACCTTAAGATGTGCCTTGTAGAAATAGGCAGGTGATTGTATAATCTAGGAATTTGTTAGCAATTTAACACCTCTCATTTACCTGTCATATTCACACCCCAAACAAATGGTTCGCAAGCACACACACACACACACACACACACTCACACAGAGGGTTCGTACATGACTGTGTACAGATCATCTTGGAGTCGAGTTTCCCTTTAAGTTTCAGTTGTCCAGTGACCTTAGTGGTGCGAAGTGTAGGAGTGATCGCTGTGCTCTGGTTTAAATGTTTCCGCGCGGCATTTCTGCGAGGTGACGCTCTAGTGTCTTTTTCTTGCACTGTAAGAAATGTCAGTCGCTGCTTATCTTTACTGCAGTCGTTTATCATTATTGTGTTGGTAATGAATGAGTGTTTGGATTGTTTAGATATATTCATCAAGTAAGATTGTTATTCTTTGATCATTTATTATACTCACCATTTATGTCTATTTTTCAATGACTTATTATTATGAATTAATATATTATTGAGTGGTATATATTTTCTGAGTGATACAACAGTGTATTTACGCCGCATAGAATGTACCTTTAAGTACATCAATAATACATTGAATGTATGCATCAATAACACCATGGGTTGCAAAAATAATATAGTTTTCGTTCGTTAGTGAATAGTTACTTGGGTGTACCGTCCTCGAGTTATCGGACAGTGCCACTTTTTCGGGCATGCCAAAGAAAATATTATCTAGTTTCTTCTAGCGTGCCCGATAAGTTGCAACCGTCCGATAACTCGGAGCAAACCCCGTACACTTGTGTGTTTCGTTTCTGGCAATTAGGCGCATGTCACTGAAGGTTATTAAGTTTTATTGCCTTCAAAGTGACTTCAAACGAAAGCCTTCTCCAAAGACTGACTTCTTCCTCCCATTGAAGTCCCAATAATTTAGTTTGGAACCTAAATCTCGGAATGATTTCAAAAATATGGCACTGGAATGAATAATGATTTGTCAATTGGCAGGACTTGTCTCGGGACTAGGGAACCAAGCACGTGAATCCTAGGGACTCTGGTGGGGAATTTATGAGTGAATGAGTTAATAGATTATGAAATAGAAGTTAATAGATTATGAAATAGAAGTTAATAGAAAATGAAATAGAAGTTAATAGATTACGAGATAGAAGTTAATAGATTATGAAATAGAAGTTAATAGATTATGAAATAGAAGTTAATAGAAAATGAAATAGAAGTTAATAGATTACGAGATAGAAGTTAATAGATTATGAAATAGAAGTTAATAGATTACGAGATAGAAGTTAATAGATTATGAAATAGAAGTTAATAGAAAATGAAATAGAAGTTAATAGATTACGAGATAGAAGTTAATAGATTATGAAATAGAAGTTAATAGATTATGAAATAGAAGTTCATAGATTATGAAATAGAAGTTAATAGATTATGAGATAGAAGTTAATAGATTACGAGATAGAAGTTAATAGATTATGAAATAGAAGTTCATAGATTATGAAATAGAAGTTAATAGATTATGAGATAGAAGTTAATAGATTATGAAATAGAAGTTAATAGATTATGAAATAGAAGTTAATAGAAAATGAAATAGAAGTTAATAGATTACGAGATAGAAGTTAATAGATTATGAAATAGAAGTTAATAGATTATGAAATAGAAGTTCATAGATTATGAAATAGAAGTTAATAGATTACGAGATAGAAGTTAATAGATTATGAAATAGAAGTTAATAGATTATGAAATAGAAGTTAATAGATTATGAAATAGAAGTTAATAGATTATGAAATAGAAGTTAATAGATTACGAGATAGAAGTTAATAGATTATGAAATAGAAGTTCATAGATTATGAAATAGAAGTTCATAGATTATGAAATAGAAGTTCATAGATTATGAAATAGAAGTTCATAGATTATGAAATAGAAGTTAATAGATTACGAAATAGAAGTTAATAGATTATGAGATAGAAGTTAATAGATTATGAGATAGAAGTTAATAGATTATGAAATAGAAGTTAATAGAATATGAAATAGAAGTTAATAGATTATGAAATAGAAGTTAATAGATTATGAAATAGAAGTTAATAGATTACGAAATAGAAGTTAATAGATTATGAAATAGAAGTTAATAGATTATGAGATAGAAGTTAATAGATTATGAAATAGAAGTTAATAGAATATGAAATAGAAGTTAATAGATTATGAGATAGAAGTTAATAGATTATGAAATAGAAGTTAATAGATTATGAAATAGAAGTTCATAGATTATGAAATAGAAGTTAATAGATTATGAAATAGAAGTTCATAGATTATGAAATAGAAGTTAATAGAATATACAGATATAGATTATAAAGTTATAGATATTTTAAAGGTAACACGTTGTCTCTTAACAAAAATAGTTTATATACATTGTAGTACGAAAAGTATTGTCTATTACCTAACTGATGGGGATAAACATGAATAATATTCTAACAATTCTACTGATTTGGTAATTACACTATTTGTTCTATATTACGTATAGTGATGACAACCAGTCATTTAATTAGTATGTATAGCGCACATATACTTCAAACACTAATATTATTCCTAAGTTCAACTTTCCCTATTTTACGGAACTCCATTGGTGAATCTTGGGAGACATAATTAAAATTTTCTTATCATAGCGTAAAAAGAAGAACTTTTGTTGAAGTCCTTAAGAAAGCCTTAACTTGGTTCTCTATTAACATTGGCAAAGTTAGTTCACGAACACTACCATTGAATTCTAATTCATCTCTCTGCTATTTTGCCGTACGAGTTTACCTCTGAAATTACTATGTTACCTTTATAATAATAGAAAAAACTGAAAGGGATGTCCTCTTATGAGTTTGTTTGTCTTTAGTTAATTAGTATATAACAAACTGATCGAGTGGGTGGTGTAACTTAATTGAATTTGAATACCAATATCATTATTCTACTGATTTAGCCTTAAGATGTTATTTCAAATGTTTTTGTGTGTCATCGTTCAAAAAATACGTCAAATTAACTTTCCTATTACAAAAGTGTTGATAAATTGATAATATGATATAATATTTATTTCAATGACTTGTGTTGACTGACATCATTTCTCCGAAAACAATACCTACATTCTAATATGATTATTTTGTTTTGTTCCCTAGCAATTGAATCAAAATTGAAGTCAGTCAAGCGATATCAGTAATCTAATAATAAACAATAAATCAAGAATTTCTATGGGAGGTTGAAATGTATTTTTGTTTTCGAGTCTGATTAATTTCGAGTTTTCTTGTTCAGCTTTAATGGAAATCTCGTTTGACTTAAGTTTCCCTCCTGTTTCACAGTAAGTTTCCATACCTGTTGGGATCTGAGTCCCATGCATGTTTCCTATTAGTTCTGAAATAAGTTTCCATAGAATTTTCCAAGTTTCCGGCTGGCAAGTCATCAAATGCGGAGGAACTCGTTCAGGGTCCCTCCTCCGCTCTGAACTTGAGACCATTCTAGCTGGCTTTGCAGCGCCCTCTCCTGGACAAAATCTGGTAACTTTTCAAATTTGAGAACTGTTGTGAATCGCAGAAATTTGGAACTTGAAGACGTGCTGTGCATTGCAAACTTATCTAGGTAGGCCGATAGCTCCTCGCTTGTCTCTTTTCTCATGATTATTTCCATTCTCTCGCAGACAGGAAGGGCCAGGAGAAGATAATTTATATCCCTGACTTCAAATTTAAAGATCAGCAGGGTGTAGATCTTCAAGACGTGGCAGATTTAGCTAAGAATCGAATACGTACTCCTACGATAATACTTTCTAAAAGTTTCGCGAAACCTGTGTTACGGTGTATGGTAGTAATCTTTATCTCATCTTATCACCCAAAAAATGAACTCATATGATAAAAATCAGATATTCATAACTTATATTTTCAAATGAAAAACCACTGTTTAATGCTGTAAACATTCTTAACCTCTGACAGTACATTTAACATGTAATTAAAGCCTATTTATATTATAGCAGATAAAGTTATGTAACCGAAATTTTTGTTCGTGAAAAGGAATTTGTTTAACTTTAGTTGTATCACATTTTGAAAATAAACTCAATAAATATTTGCAATGCATTTAATAGTTAAATACATTAAAACTTAATCATGCGACCGAATTTAAATTCTCAAATATGTTGTGAATGCATGTGTGACTATTTTACAGATAGAATATTAAATTATGTATAATATATTCTTCAAGTCATAATAATATTTAAATATAGTTCCCGTTAGTTCGTTAATTCAATTCTTCCCGTAGACTTTACTTGTTGTTTGCTGATTTAAATGAAAGGAAGTTGTCTCCTAAGAGTTTCTTATTGGTTGATTCTTCTATCAAAAGATTAGAGTTACAATATTGTAAAGGATTTGAAGTTTGATATCATGCAATATATTGTCAATGAAATATAAACGGCGGATGAAAAGTTTAGGTAAATAACTTGATAAGATTTTTCAAAGATTTCACAAATTATCACATTTGTAATCTGAATCCAGTTTTCATTTAATATACGCTTTAAATATGCTTAAATAATTTTCAAATCATATGTTTCTCTAGTTTTTTTATATTTATCACCGTCACATCCCACGCATGTTACTTACATTATGAACTAGTAAGTTACGCATCATAAATATCCGACTTTTTTTCGTTAAACAAATTTAAAAAAATCATAATTTTATAATTCGTTTTTTTTTTTTAATTTTCGATTCTTTTAAGAGAATTTTCTGGATTTTTTTTTTTATATTTGAATTTTTGTATTCCTTTATTATTTGCAATACCGAATTTTTCGTAATCTTGAATTTTTTTTAATTTGGAATTTTTCATATTCTTTCAATCCCGTTTTTTGTTTTATTTTTCGTAATACCGGTTATTTTTGTGTAGACAATGCGATAGTATGGATCAGTACGTATTTATGTTAATCGGTAAATCATTAAACTAAAGTAATTACACAATATTTTCAACTGATGGCATACAAAGGATAGGTAAACAAAGCAAAACATGTTGCATGATAATAATAAAAACATAATAACTGCTGATACTGTTAGTAAAGTTCGCTTCCACTTTAATTATATCAGCTTAACTCGTGTTCCGTTTCTTATTTATTTCTTAAGCTGCTTTGGACATGATTATTGTGTCTAGAAGTGGACTGACTCTTCAGTTCAAGTTTCTACTTTATTTTTACCTCGCCAAAGAAACCAGTGGCCATTAGTGCAGGACATAAAATGAGACGAAGACGTACTTCTTGTTTTGTGACATCCTAAATAATAAGACATATCTAACTCAGTGCAGTTTTGGGTGTTGATTGAAAGGAGTGACTCTATTTCGGCCATAGATCGAAAATAACTCCATCGAAAATAACCCCAGATTTTATGTTTTCAACAAATTGAAGAATTAATAGTTAAAGTGCACTGCTTAGCTTGAGGTTCTTCCTTGTCAATATTGTTAATAAATGGAAAAGCTAAGTGACAAAGATTTTGATCATTTCTATAGTGTCACAGATATACCCATTGGTAGAAATAAAAAAAATGAATTGGTATCACTAAACTTACCTTATGTTAACTTATTCTAGTTAAATGGACTTCATGTGTATTACGCAATGCTACAACATGTTTATTAGTCGATGGTTATATGTCAAATCTAAAGCATTTTCAGTATCTATGTACAGTGTTTGTGCTCTGTACAATCAACATTTATTGCTGCATTAAACTGTCCTCTAATACTTACTAAAAATAGTACACTTTTTACCAAACCGTTATTAATATTCCTAAAAAATAAGTGGAAACTCTAGGTCAGATTCTCTGAATTCATGGGCAAGAAAAAAGAACATTGCATAAAACTGTAGAAAAGTATCAAAGATTCTGTCCAACTATGGAGAAAATAGTCAAAAAATTATGCCACATGTACGCAGGCTTCAAAAGGAATACTTTGCAGATTCCTCCGTTTGAACGCATTTTCGGATAAATAAAAATGCAAATAAGAATTTAACTTAAAAATGGGACGAGGTAATAGTTCTCTCTCTCTATATTGTGACACAGATTCATTTGCTGATATTTATAGTGTGAATGATAAGGCAGAGAAGGATTATATCACTTTGGGTAGTTAGGAATTATGGGTAGGAGTCACATCTTCGGTCATGTAAGAAAAAACGATATAACAATAATCACTATAGCAATATTTGTAATATCTGAAAATAATAGAAAACTAGACAACTGTAATTTAGAAATTAACTTCATGCAGAGACTTTTCTTTGATAGTACATTTTACTCTACAGTCTAGACGTTCGATTGTATTCACGACAACAGTGTTTATGTATCCTACTGTTAGACACTTATATTATATTTTGAAGTGTTACCATATGGAGCAGTTAAAGTAGAATCTAATGTTCCGGTTAAAACCCTACATGGGTAATTAATTCTAACCATTTACTCCGGAATGTTTTTGCAGATGCCTAATGTCGATGCACTTTAAAAGCGTTCATTAAATGATAAAGTGGATACCAATCGTGCAGAGGAAGTGTTATTTAATTCAGAACGAATTTATCAACGTAACAGTCTGAGTGAAAATTTGGCAGAACATTAAAGTGAAGTGACATATCTAACATAGCAATATGCAAGTAATATAATATTGCAACCTTATATATATGCATTGGAGTAATTCAACTATTCAACATAGTGATATTTGATAAATTGAAGACATTGAAGTGCTTTAATTCTCAACATAGCAACTGTGCAGGGCTCTAATATCCGACATTTCAGTGAACTGTCTTCAGGAGTGGGTCATTCCGACAGTCTAGTGAGTGCAGTTTCGTGTTGTGAAATCGCGTCATCATGAGACAATTATTGCTAAACAACATTCTGTCTTTAACAGATATGCGAGATATTGTGGAAAGACTTAAAATGTGATTTGGTGTAGACGTTAATAATTCCATAGCTGGTGAATAGACTTCATAAATGGTAAGTACATTTAGTCATAATATTAATATGTAGTGATTTTCTATTCATCATCAGAATCTATGGTAGTTACATTAATGAAGAGTAAGATATATTTCAATATTCAGTTTTGTTTATTATCAACTATTTTACTACAAATAATTGATAATTATCGTGACTAGTTGCCGATTAATAATTAGTCTGGTAAGTGTAAAAGTCAGGAACATTAACATCTCATTTCCCTCAAATTCCAACATTTAGTTTTAGAATCACCCTCAATGAGAAGAGTTCGTGACATGTACTTTACCTATTAATTCACGCTTCATTTTTAAATTCTTTGCGTACTTTGTCTTATGGTAATATATAACCAGTCTTGTAACTTCTGCAGGGTCCTCCTTTAATTACTTCAAAAACTGTCCTACCTAACTAGATTAGGATGGTATTACCATAGTGATTAGACGAACTTTCCACATGATCTTAATATGCATCATGCTCTTGTTGAAGAGGTCTGTCTAGCATTTGCTGTAGCCTTTTAAGTATTTAAACACATAATTCAACTTGGAGACATTATAATTATTGCTTATTGTTATAGCATAAACTTTAATAAATGAATAGATAAAATAGATGATAGATAATAACTATAAATTACCAAGCATGTGATTGAATGGATTCTAATTACAGTGCCCCAGCAACGCAAATAACTATAGAGTATTAATAATTACATGAATTTACGATCTTTACAGTCATGTAAGAAAAGTGTCCCGTAATGATTTTTAGATAGTTTACCAATATCAAATTTCCAAAAACAAACTACTAATATTAATGCTTTTAAATATTAAATAATTGATTTGAGTACACGAAGACATATTTGTAATATTTGAAATATTTAAAGGAAATTAGAAAATGGTGATTTAAGAAATTATCGTCATGCATATTTGCTCTTTCCTCTGATTGTACACTTTACTCTAAACATTCGATTGTATTCACGACATTATATAGCTTTCTTGAATGTACCTACTGTAGACATTTGATATTATTCACGACATTCGATTGTATTCACGACATTATATAGCTTTCTTGATTGTACCTACTGTAGACATTTGATTCTATTCACGACATTTGATTGTATTCACGACATTATATAGCTTTCTTGAATGTACCTACTGTAGACATTTGATTCTATTCACGACATTTGATTCTATTCACGACATTCGATTGTATTCACGACATTATATAGCTTTCTTGAATGTACCTACTGTAGACATTTGATTCTATTCACGACATTCGATTGTATTCACGACATTATATAGCTTTCTTGATTGTACCTACTGTAGACATTTGATTCTATTCACGACATTCGATTCTATTCACGACATTATATAGCTTTCTTGAATGTACCTACTGTAGACATTCAATTCTATTCACGATATATATAGCTTTCTTGAATGTACCTACTGTAGACATTCAATTCTATTCACGACATTATATAGCTTTCTTGAATGTACCTACTGTAGACATTCAATTCTATTCACGACATTTGATTCTATTCACGACATTATATAGCTTTCTTGAATGTACCTACTTTAGACATTTGATTCTATTCACGACATTATATATCTTTCTTGATTGTACCTACTTTAGACATTTGATTCTATTCACGACATTTGATTGTATTCACGACATTATATAGCTTTCTTGATTGTACCTACTGTAGAAATTTGATTCTATTCACGACATTATATATCTTTCTTGAATGTACCTACTTTAGACATTTGATTCTATTCACGACATTTGATTGTATTCACGACATTATATAGTTTTCTTGATTGTACCTACTGTAGACATTTGATTCTATTCACGACATTTGATTCTATTCACGAAATTATATAGCTTTCTTGATTGTACCTACTGTAGACATTTGATTCTATTCACGACATTTGATTCTATTCACGACATTTGATTCTATTCACGACATTCGATTGTATTTTCGATTTCAGTGCTGGATGCTGCCTCATGTTACTTTGTCTCTCATACACCCACTCTTTTAACCAGTCTTTTGCACCATTGTCACCTCAAGTTTAACAATTTGGCATCTCTTGAGGGACCACTTTCTGCTATGAAAACGAAACAAAGTGAACTTATTTGGGCCTTAACTTCTGGTCAACTGCTAAGAGTCTTTGTGTGCGCTATGTCTTGGATGCTGTAGTTAGTTTGGAATTGGTTATCTTGGAACAGTTTGTTGCTGAGCAATGATATGTAAAGCAACTAATGCTATTCATTTGGTGCTATTGCTGTCGTTTGGACTGTTGCTGAATCTTTTCCATTATATGCTATTCAGAAGATTTATCTCATTGTATTTTGTGCGAGTTGCAAATGTAAAACTATTATAAGGTTTGTGATATTTTCTTGCGGAAACATTTCTATTCGAACAATCAAAGAAATCCTCAGAAGCAATATATATAATATTCCTATCTCATTAATTCAACCGTTCGAATTTAAAAGAAGAAATCGAAAATATGCATCTTACTCAAATGTCATTTTCGATATTTTATATGCCTCATTAATTTTCCAACATGCGTTATTTTTTACACTATTTAATTCCTTACAGTTTATCGTCTCCCTATACACCCTTAAACCCAAAGTTTTGTGTAAGAATTGCGATAGTATATATTTCTATCTCTGTTAGGAACCTTCTAATAGATTTAACATCTTGCACAAACTTCATGCGAAACTTCCAGATAGAAGAAACTGGAGCTCTCGTCCTCTCAAAAACTTTGACGGATATTTGTGCTGATAATTCTTGCTTGTGAGATGATGGGCTGTGGTTTCGAGTGTTGCGACGGGAGGGGGAGTATAGCAAATGTGAAATAGAAAATATATCTACGCAGAAAGGAACATATGGCTGAGGTATAAGGATTTAGGAACAGTGGAGAAGGGGGAGGGGGTCTTGAATTGGTAAACGTGAGGTTTAGCAAATGTGAAATAAAGAATATATCTACGAAGAATGGAATAAATGGCTGCGGTATTGGGATGTAGGAAATGATAGTCTGTATTCGCAATAGAACAGTCGATGGTAATAGATGATGTTGTCCGAGATGTGGAGGATTTATACCAGGCAGAGAAGAGGAAATGTTGGAGGGAAGAATAAACCTTATAATATAAAGAATAATTTGTGATTTTGAAGCTGTAGATTAATGTAGGTGGCAGTGATAGAGAGAAATAAAATAGGATATTAATTGTCGATACTTAATTACTATTTACAAATTGGACAGCTGAATGTGGAGATATTTTTCTTGCCGAGATATTACAGAGGAAAATAAGGGTGAGAATTTATATTTATTAGACAATTAGTTCCTGTTTCTTTCTATTGGTTTAACATTTGCTTCGCTGTTTCCTCATTTAGTCACCAATTCATATTTCAATGAAGGCATTTCCGCATTGAAAAAATGCAATTGGCGATGTGCTCTTGAATTTTAATCATTTTAGTTTGTGTGCAATGTGAGATTGGAGTGTGATAGAGCAATAGATTGCCTCACCGTTTGCTCAGTTAAGTCAATATTAGTGTATTAGTTTCTAGTCAGAATAGATCTGCACCGGCCGAGGGAACATGGAATGCCTCATTCATGGTGGAGGCTTATACAAAATAAATAACATCATCAAGAGATAGATCAAGATAGTGAAGGTATACAAGGATAAGGATATTTATTGAAAAAAATAGGAAAAAAAAGCCCATATAATTTTTTTTATTCATAATGAATTTTCTGTGTTTGATAATGTTCCAATAATATCCTTTAACGGCAGTCACAGACACGTGTACAGTGGAGTATTAAAAAACATGGATACCTTCATACAAACTATTTTTATTTTTGCAAAATCTATAGTTTAAATAATTGCTAAATGTTCACTTCGTACATGACTCATCACATAAATTATTTCTCGTACTATTCTATTTATTGAAATCATGTCTATCAGTTTGCTCACATTCATTAGTGTCATAACTGAGCTATCAGATTGCGTATCAAAAGAGATTAACGTGGGAAAAGTGTCATTAAATATGCCCTCCAGAAAACATTTTTATGCTACTACATATAATAGTTAATAGTTCATTATAGTACATAATAGTGTGAGTTAACCTTTCTAAATTTCAATAACTGTTCAATCAAATAATACATTTAGAATAATCAGATGGAAGAGTATGTTTTTATAATCTAATTGTACTAATAAATATATAGAGAATAACATGAGAAATGCACTTTGAAACAAAATTGGAAGATCTCTCAAAGTGGTTTTTCTACACCAATAACAATATTCACGAAGTCATAATAATTCGATGTTGTATTTTCAGCGAAATAATTTGGAGCATTTTTTATTTTTTAAGAATTTGCATAACATTGAACTTTATAAAAAAATGATTTATTACACAAATTTATGCAGTTGGTATTTCATGTATTAAAATACAATATATCAAGATTAGCGAAGTGATATACATATAGTGTTGCCCATATCGATAATCTTTTTATTAGAATAACCACATTATCATGTCTGCCATGACATTATCTTCACCAAAGTGTCCCAGGACATTTCTCTAAAATATATATTCTCATTGTTGTTACTATTGGGAGTAGAGCGGTCGTACATCCATTTAAAGGCTCCAAATCATCATTTGTGGCTATTGTGGTACAATGTAGCGATATGCTGCAGTCCATAGGCTGCCCCATTGATGATATTACTTCCGAAGATTCGCCTAATGGGGCACTGTTTCGCCATGGGTTGTGGTCTAATTTCACAGTCATTGCTTCTGCACACCCTTTGCCCATCCTATCGGCCACATAATGTGCTATCTCTGCAAACCCTATCACACATTCTTCCCACTAAATTGCCCGTATTAAATATCTGACTTAAGCCTCAGTATGGCTGGTATTACAAGAATATTATATTCACTGTCACTGCTTCACTTGCAGAGTAACAATTCATAAAGGGTGGCACGTACCTTTGAGGTTAGAATTAAAAAAATAGCACCACTAAGAATATAGTTTCAAAATAGTGTTCCTTCAGGATAATTATTTTTAAGGTTCTTAACTTCTTACTTTGTTCAAACAGTTCCATCTCAACAGTTTGTCTCTTAACATTTCCCCCTAACAGTTCCATCTCAACAGTTTGTCTCTTAACATTTCCCCCTAACAGTTCCATCTCAACAGTTTGTCTCTTAACATTTCCCCCTAACAGTTCCATCTCAACAGTTTGTCTCTTAACATTTCCCCCTAACAGTTCCATCTCAACAGTTTGTCTCTTAACATTTCCCCCTAACAGTTCTATCTCAACAGTTTGTCTCTTAACATTTCCCCCTAACAGTTCCATCTCAACAGTTTGTCTCTTAACATTCCCCCTAACAGTTCCATCTCAACAGTTTGTCTCTTAACATTTCCCCCCAAACAGTTCCATCTCAACAGTTTGTCTCTTAACATTTCCCCCTAACAGTTCCATCTCAACAGTTTGTCTCTTAACATTTCCCCCTAACAGTTCCATCTCAACAGTTTGTCTCTTAACATTTCCCCCTAACAGTTCTATCTCAACAATTTGTCTCTTAACATTTCCCCCTAACAGTTCCATCTCAACAGTTTGTCTTTTAACATTTCCCCCTAACAGTTCCATCTCAACAGTTTGTCTCTTAACATTTCCCCTAAACAGTTCCATCTCAACAGTTTGTCTCTTAACATTTCCCCCTAACAGTTCCATCTCAACAGTTTGTCTCTTAACATTTCCCCCTAACAGTTCCATCTCAACAGTTTGTCTCTTAACATTTCCCCCTAACAGTTCCATCTCAACAGTTTGTCTCTTAACATTTCCCCCTAACAGTTCTATCTCAACAGTTTGTCTCTTAACATTTCCCCCTAACAGTTCCATCTCAACAGTTTGTCTCTTAACATTCCCCCTAACAGTTCCATCTCAACAGTTTGTCTCTTAACATTTCCCCCCAAACAGTTCCATCTCAACAGTTTGTCTCTTAACATTTCCCCCTAACAGTTCCATCTCAACAGTTTGTCTCTTAACATTTCCCCCTAACAGTTCTATCTCAACAGTTTGTCTCTTAACATTTCCCCCTAACAGTTCCATCTCAACAGTTTGTCTCTTAACATTTCCCCCTAACAGTTCCATCTCAACAGTTTGTCTCTTAACATTTCCCCTAAACAGTTCCATCTCAACAGTTTGTCTCTTAACATTTCCCATAAACAATTCCATCTCAACAGTTTGTCGTAGTTCTTCACAACACAGTCATCAGCTCTCTCTCTCTCTCTCCTTTTCTTTTGCAGTCTAATTATTTAGGTCCTAAAAACACAATGACTAATGCTCTCTCCGAAACATTTCTCCGCAAACTTCTGCTCTCTTTCATTAATCTTTGGGCAAATGAGTGAGCGATATGACAAAAAAAGACACTTGTGTTACACATAGGGTCAGAGTATTTAAAAGTTCAGACATGTGTGTTTGTCGTGGGGCAGGTATAAAGGTATAAAGGTATAAAGGTATTAATTACATCACGAGGATACAAAAATTATAACCTTTTAATTCTAGAGTTTATTTTTTATTAGAAATTATATATTCAAATTATGTTCCAATCAAGGCAATGTTCACTTGCTCTTTGTTTTTGCAGTTAAGATATCCTGACCGAATTAAATTTTTAGTTTATTTGAATTATTTATAATAAATTCATTGGAAACTTGTATGGGTGAAGGCCAATTGGTCCCCATACAATTTGATTCTCGGTTGGCTGGTTTACTATGATTCCCATACACATCATTTTTGGTTACTTTGTTGTCGGAGAATGGACTCTCATAGTAATTGACTCCCATGCATATAAAATGATTCCAATGCATAGTTATTTGCTGGTCAATTGGTTCCTGGTCAATTACTGGTTGGCAATCATTTCTTTTACTGGCTAAACTTATTTATTACAATACAAATATATTCTCGGTCAATTAATTCTCAACTACAATGATTTTTTGCTGGTTGAAATTAATTATTTGGTGTTGAACGATTTATATGGAACCAAATGCCATATCGCTAACATTAAGCGAAAATAAATACAAGAGATTTTCAATATGTAACGAAATGTGAAAGTCGCTAAACATGAACACAGTCACCTACTCCCTACTATGACAATGTTCATGGATGCAGAGAAGCTACTCCGAGAATACTGTCGTATAAGGAATGTGACGAAAAGAGACACGAGCAACGGTGACTGCACTATCTGATTAAAGAGAAAAATGAAGAGGTGATAGTAAATGGAACATACAACCCATCCTAACACACGAAACTAAACAAATAACTAATATTTAGCCCACTATTATATGGCACACTATTATATGGCACACTATTATATGGCACACTATTTTATGGCACACTATTATATGGCACACTATTATATGGCACACTATTATATGGCACACTATTATATGGCACACTATTATATGGCACACTTTTATATGTCACACTATTATATGGCACACTATTATATGGCACACTATTATATGGCACACTATTTTATGGCACACTATTATATGGCACACTATTATATGGCACACTATTATATGGCACACTATTATATGGCACACTGTAATATGTCACACTATTATATGGCACACTATTATATGGCACACTATTATATGGCACACTATTATATGGCACACTGTTATATGTCACACTATTACTAATTCATTTCTATTGGAGTCAGTAGATTGAGAACAAAATGACCCGAAACCAATTCTTTGGAAATTAATTTGTATGAAAATCAATTGACAAGGAACCAATTTAAATGGGGATCAATTTACTAGGAACCAATTTGAATGGGGATCAATTTACTAGGAACCAATTTGAATGGGGATCAATTTACTAGGAACCAATTTGAATGGGGATCAATTTACTAGGAACCAATTTGAATGGGGATCAATTTACTAGGAACCAATTTGAATGGGGATCAATTTACTAGGAACCAATAAATTGTCCTTTTATCAAATTGTAGAGGAATTTACCTCTGGTTTTATGTTTTGAGTACCAATTGGACAATTAGGTAACGATGTGCGTGACCTTAGGTGTTTATTTACGTAGATAATGGTGGAACTTTATTCTCTTGCAGTACAGTCTATAGCTACGTGCGCTAAAAAATATTGAATTATGGCTTGACATCGTAATTCAGGTCTATAATTCTCATTCCATGAATAATGTTAATTCAAGTGGTAATGCCAATCAAAACTGAATTACTAAAAATATTCTTGCAAAAGGAAACAATTATTCAAGGAGTACAAAATTCTAGATTTTTTTAACTATCAAAATGAACCGCTAGAAGCAAATGAAGTTCTTTAATTAGTGATTTCTAATGAATCACCAATTAAAGATCACCATTTATACTGTTTCATTTTCATCATTAAGAAGATTTGAAGTCTGTGGGTGTAAGTATAGAATAAAGTAAGAGCCACATCATGTGTCCTTATCAACTGTCTCATCAAACCGCATTCAAAAACTGAACCTGTAAGAAGGGCAGGCAATTGATGGTCTGTTGGTAGGTACATTAAGGAGCGCAAAAATCCAGTCGGTATCAAGCGAAACCTTGTTAGTGACTCGTTTACATAATTAAGAGCGTAATTGTGTCGTACAGTGCCACCTATGAACGGAGAGACAAAGCTTTTAGCTGTCAGAGAAGCGCTTTACAAAAGACTCTGTGAATTGAGTCCACTGAAACTGATTGCAGGGGAAAACAGTCAATGGGATAACATTACACGAAGAGGTCACTAGAAAATGATTTACGATTCATTCTTAAAATTCGATCACTTTTTTGAGACGTTAACAATGCTATGTTCATTTTTTAACAAGCAGGAACGTTTGGCACTCTTTTTGGTTTAATTAAATGAAAGCAATTTATTATTAAGTAGAAAAAGTGGATGCCAAACAATTATTAATCATTTATTTTACCCAAAGTAAAATAGTAATAGTAATCTGATAATTGAGATAAAAACAGTTTGAAATGTTTTCTTCTGTGGCACCCATCGAGTAGCTCTGAACTTTCCTGTTGAAATGCATCCATTTAATAAATAATGTATTTAAAAGTCAGATTTACTTTTCGTCTAATTGTTTTATCTCCTGAATGTTTCTCCAATACGAAGACTTACTCTGTAATTTATTAAACCGCTTTAGGTATAAGCTACGAATTAAATTATTGCGGGCTGGTTTCACATCTTCGGACATATAGAAAAAACAATATAATAATATTTTGTTTAATTTTATTATAATAATTGGTATCCATAATATCTGCAGGATGACATGGGTAGCAAAAGAAAAATTCATATCATTTTTTCTAACATGACCAAAGATGTGAAACTGACCGATAATTCGTAACGTGTCCTATAACACTCTGATGCAATATCGCGTAATACTAATGGGAGTGGTGTGACTCCACATCTATTGAACTGTTAGAAGTACACTCACTGTGACTAGTAAAAGGCAATGTCTCTATAAAGATAACAAGGTATGGCTAGACTCAAATGTTCTTTTCGTGTCAATGGAGCATGCATTCACCACTAAGGTTCACAAAGTGGTACTTTGGCGTACATTTAGGCATTCTCAGGTTGTTGAATGGTCTGTTATTTGGTGTCATCGATAGATAAAGAGTTAGCCTGGAAAAGAATGAAATGAGTCACCAATTTAGTAAGGCATTATATGGAGGGTACTGTTAACTTCTTGAAAGATAAAGGTATCTAATTTTAATTCACTTTATGTGTAGTTAACGTGTTCTAAGATAAGGATTTATGATTTTAATTCATTGTATGTAATAATTGCTCTTTGTTAATTAATCCATTCTTAATTAAAGTCCATTAGAAAATTGTTAGGTAGAGTGTTTTCAATAAAGCGTATTTATTTGGAAAGATGATCAGCTTTATAACTTGATAAACTGTTTCACAACAACAAAATACTTCAAGATAAGTTCTTGCGATGAGACTAACGGCACAATTAACGATTAAAGATCTTGTTTTTATTAGGAAAATGATATCTTAAAAATAATCGAAGTCGTGACGAAATTTAGTCGAAGTGCGATAAGTGTTTCGTAATTGGAAGTCGATAAAAGAAGACGGTGGTATTGTTAACTGCATTTCTTTCAATTGATCGGTATTATCAATCAAAATTAGGGAGTAATAGTGATAATCTACCCCAAACATCGAGATCAATAGTCTATGCATTTGCATTACAGGCAATTCACATAAAATGAAGCTATTGAAGTGGATATTGGAACATTTAACAAAGGATTGGAACATAATAATGATAATAATAGAGCTTATTTAATCAATCAATTACATACATATATTTGAGTGAGGGATGTATTATTTGAATGAAGAAAGCCCTGAGGTAACTTTAAAGTTATTTGGGCATATGACATAGGATTGGAACATATGACATAGAATTGGAACATATGACATAGGATTGGAACCTATGACATAGGATTGGAACATATGACATAGGATTGGAACCTATGACATATAATTGGAACATAAGACATAGGATTGGAACATATGACATAGAATTGGAACATATGATATAGAATTGGAACATATGACATAGAATTGGAACATATGACATAGGATTGGAACATATGACATAGGATTGGAACATATGACATAGGATTGGAACATATGACATAGAATTGGAACATATGACATATAATTGGAACATATGATATAGGATTGGAACATATGACATAGGATTGGAACATATGACATAGAATTGGAACATATGACATAGGATTGGAACATATGACATAGGATTGGAACATATGACATAGGATTGGAACATATGACATAGGATTGGAACATATGACATAGGATTGGAACATATGACATAGAATTGGAACATATGATATAGAATTGGAACCTATGACATATAATTGGAACATAAGACATAGGATTGGAACATATGACATAGAATTGGAACATATGATATAGAATTGGAACATATGACATAGAATTGGAACATATGACATAGGATTGGAACATATGACATAGGATTGGAACATATGATATAGGATTCGAACATATGACATAGGATTGGAACATATGTCATAGGATTGGAACATATGACATAGGATTGGAACATATGACATAGGATTGGAACATATGACATAGAATTGGAACCTATGACATATAATTGGAACATATGATATAGGATTGGAACATATGACATAGGATTGGAACATATGACATAGAATTGGAACCTATGACATATAATTGGAACATAAGACATAGGATTGGAACATATGACATAGAATTGGAACATATGATATAGAATTGGAACATATGACATAGAATTGGAACATATGACATAGGATTGGAACATATGACATAGGATTGGAACATATGATATAGGATTCGAACATATGACATAGGATTGGAACATATGTCATAGGATTGGAACATATGACATAGGATTGGAACATATGACATAGGATTGGAACATATGACATAGAATTGGAACCTATGACATATAATTGGAACATATGATATAGGATTGGAACATATGACATAGGATTGGAACATATGACATAGAATTGGAACATATGACATAGAATTGGAACATATGACATAGAATTGGAACCTATGACATATAATTGGAACATATGACATAGGATTGGAACATATGACATAGAATTGGAACATATGACATAGAATGGGAACATATGACATAGAATTGGAACATATGACATAGGATTGGAACATATGACATAGGATTGGAACATATGATATAGGATTCGAACATATGACATAGGATTGGAACATATGTCATAGGATTGGAACATATGACATAGGATTGGAACATATGACATAGGATTGGAACATATGACATAGAATTGGAACCTATGACATATAATTGGAACATATGATATAGGATTGGAACATATGACATAGGATTGGAACATATGACATAGAATTGGAACATATGACATAGGATTGGAACATATGATATAGGATTGGAACATATGACATAGGATTGGAACATATGACATAGAATTGGAACATATGACATAGGATTGGAACATATGACATAGGATTGGAACATATGACATAGAATTGGAACATATGACATATAATTGGAACATATGATATAGGATTGGAACATATGACATAGGATTGGAACATATGACATAGAATTGGAACATATGACATAGGATTGGAACATATGACATAGGATTGGAACATATGACATAGGATTGGAACATATGACATAGGATTGGAACATATGACATAGGATTGGAACATATGACATAGAATTGGAACATATGACATAGAATTGGAACATATGACATAGAATTGGAACATATGACATAGAATTGGAACATATGACATAGGATTGGAACATATGACATAGGATTGGAACATATGACATAGGATTGGAACATATTTAAAGCAAAGATATTATACTACAATAACATACACTACTCTCACCAATTTCTATTTTCTCTGTCACCTGGTTTCGAAAGCAGGAATTAGAATTGAAATATAGTAAGGACAATCGAGGTATGTTGTTTGCGTGACGTCATAACAGCAACACTCTAAAAACATATTTAATAAAATTGAAGAACGTAACATTATGAAAATTGTTTATTTATTTCCATTATAAGAAACAGTGATGAATTCATTCATGTAACTCACACTGCTTAACCTTAATTGTTAACGTCACGGTGACAAATCACTTGATTCGTGACAACAGCTCACAAAGCTTTACTCTTCAGTACCTACCCCACTAGGAATACCAATATTGATAGGTTGCGACAATTGAGTGATTTGTGACGTGACATGAGCAAGGGAACAAAATTTAAAGAGAATATTAGGGGTGAAGCAGATTAAAGAATTTATTTAATATATATTTATTATATTATAACATGCAAATTATTAACTATTTTATACAAATTTACCTTCTTCAATTGTTTTTATTATGAATTTACGTGTTGCTGTTATGACGTCACGCACACAGCATACTCGATTGTCTTTACTATATTTCAATTCTAGTTCCCGCTTTTGAAACCAGATGTCTTTTGAAACCAGAAAATGGCGAGAGTAATGCATCTTATTTTAGTGTAATATCTTTGTTTGATTAAAGTCTCAACTAAAATTAATTTATCAGTGCGATGTTTTTATTATTTCAAATAATAGGGATAAAATAATTAGTTTGTATTACTTTTTGAATATTTTTTACCTCTATATTTTGTTATAGTCTCTCTAAATTACAAATACTAGTATTATTTCTAGTGCGATCTCTGTGAGTTTTTTATGCAACATAAATGTTTAAATGTACAATGTGACGGTGTTAGCTGGCTATACATCTTGCAAATATTATTTATTATTCAAAGGTTCACTGCAGTCATTTAAAGGTTCACTGCAGTCATTTAAAGGTTCACTGCAGTCATTTAAAGGTTCACTGCAGTCATTTAAAGGTTCACTGCAGTCATTTAAAGGTTCACTGCAGTCATTTAAAGGTTCACTGCAGTCATTTAAAGGTTCACTGCAGTCATTTAAAGGTTCACTGCAGTCATTTAAAGGTTCACTGCAGTCATTTAAAGGTTCACTGCAGTCATTTAAAGGTTCACTGCAGTCATTTAAAGGTTCACTGCAGTCTTTTAAATGTTCACTGCAGTCATTTAAAGGTTCACTGCAGTCATTTAAAGGTTCACTGCAGTCATTTAAAGGTTCACTGCAGTCATTTAAAGGTTCACTGCAGTCATTTAAAGGTTCACTGCAGTCATTTAAAGGTTCACTGCAGTCATTTAAAGGTTCACTGCAGTCTTTTAAATGTTCACTGCAGTCATTTAAAGGTTCACTGCAGTCATTTAAAGGTTCACTGCAGTCATTTAAAGGTTCACTGCAGTCATTTAAAGGTTCACTGCAGTCATTTAAAGGTTCACTGCAGTCATTTAAAGGTTCATTGCAGTCATTTAAAGGTTCACTGCAGTCATTTAAAGGTTCACTGCAGTCATTTAAAGGTTCACTGCAGTCATTTAAAGGTTCACTGCAGTCATTTAAAGGTTCACTGCAGTCATTTAAAGGTTCACTGCAGTCATTTAAAGGTTCACTGCAGTCATTTAAAGGTTCACTGCAGTCATTTAAAGGTTCACTGCAGTCTTTTAAATGTTCACTGCAGTCATTTAAAGGTTCACTGCAGTCATTTAAAGGTTCACTGCAGTCATTTAAAGGTTCACTGCAGTCATTTAAAGGTTCACTGCAGTCATTTAAAGGTTCACTGCAGTCATTTAAAGGTTCACTGCAGTCTTTTAAATGTTCACTGCAGTCATTTAAAGGTTCACTGCAGTCATTTAAAGGTTCACTGCAGTCATTTAAAGGTTCACTGCAGTCATTTAAAGGTTCACTGCAGTCATTTAAAGGTTCACTGCAGTCATTTAAAGGTTCACTGCAGTCATTTAAAGGTTCACTGCAGTCATTTAAAGGTTCACTGCAGTCATTTAAAGGTTCACTGCAGTCATTTAAAGGTTCACTGCAGTCATTTAAAGGTTCACTGCAGTCATTTAAAGGTTCACTGCAGTCATTTAAAGGTTCACCGTAAGTAAGAAGCTTATCGCATATCGCAAAAAAGAAAATGATATATTTTTATCATTAGGTATTTGCTCACTCATGGATGAATGTTACTTTTTGCTAATCGAATTATTGATGAATTCATGGTAGTAATTAATATATTTTGTGTTAAATAGTAACAGTATATAGTTATTTATAGACATGTTTATACACAAAATAAGATTTATGATTATGGTACAAATGAAATTATAGCTACCTTAAAATTCTATGGTTTATTCCTCCTTTATTCTACATATATTGACCGATAATTTCTTGACTAAAGTTAGACATAAGGTTGACAGATTCAAATGTTCTGTTTTCCGATACATGCGATGGGGTCGGAAATACTTGGTTAAAGAGTTAGAAGTCTTACCAACTTGATGGTAAAGTTTCTCCAGGAAAGTATCGCTCAACCTGTAGATGTTTCTAACTATCGATAGCACGCATATCTTTCAGTTTAACTCGATTACAGTTTCCGACTACAGCCAGGTAATTGGATGATTATTTGGAGTAAAGGCGATATTGCGGGAAAATTTTATATCTACTTTAATATGTGTTTATTATAATCTAATTATGGTTTCTAAATAAAATTATAAAATAAAATTAATTCTGCGATGATACAAACCTCACTCTCTTTTTGACTCCTACCTTTCCACCCCTTCTTTTCCACCCCTTCTTTCCCACCCCTTCTCTCCCACCCCTTCTCTCCCACCCCTTCTCTCCCACCCCTTCTTTCCCACCCCTTCTCTCCCACCCCTTCTCTCCCACCCCTTCTCTCCCACCCCTTCTCTCCCACCCCTTCTCTCCCACCCCTTCTTTCCCACCCCTTCTCTCCCACCCCTTCTCTCATACCCCTTCTCTCCCACCCCTTCTTTCCCACCTTACGAATCTATGCTGACGGAATAGGCGGTGGTAATCCCTAATTTTTTGTGTTCTCTCCAAACACTAGATTTTCTTCACGATGGCTCGAATTAGCATTTTGAAGTCATTATTTTCCCCGATAATTACTGTAAGCTAGGGCAACTTTTACCATTCATTATTTTAATTACATCCATGAGTCAGGGAAGCGTGAGGATTTAACGGAAGAAGAATCTGTAAAATGAGAGTTAAAATATCTGACTGTGGTACAGATCAGCTTGATTGCTTCAGAAACTTGTAGAAACTTTACAAATTAAGATAAATCTGTTGATTTCTATTACTCAAGCTTTAAGAAGGTTGATTTAATTCATTTTAAAGATCATAATTATTATCATGGTTGTTTACATCGCAATATTTGAAAGCAATAAACTCTTATATTCTTTCTTTGAAGAGTTAAAAAAATTATTTTCAATAGCTAGGTTGAAACAATTTCATGATTTTTTAACAAAAGATAATCTTTTTTGTGTGGCCAAAAAGCCAGAAGAACTCACTTCAAGGCCATAGGTACCTTTATATTAAATACCAATGCTATACTACAGTACCTAGTACACATTTAACTATTGATAATGCATTAAATAAATAAGTACCTATAATGTGAATGGCTCAGTAAAATAATAGTTTCAGATCTATATTAGTAATTCGCATGTGACGGAACCGATCAAATATTCATTCGATATTCAACTATAGTTTTTATCAGAATATATAAAAAGTAATTTAAACATAGTACGTTTTTATATTAGTATATACTGATGTTATAGTATAATGCGATTATTATAATGGACATATATATAATTAGTAGAATGAGTACCATTCATAACATTGATATCTATTTAGTGTGTGCTACATTTCTAAAGTATTACCTATCAATACAATCATTCTCTAAATTAATATTAGGAAAATTTTATCTACCTATATGGAAAATTCCCTATAGCATATCATTTTTATTCATCAATGACTCATCAATTACATATATTATGAGTTAGAATAATTAATTTGCTATTTACAAATGGACATCGCAACAATTAAAAAAAATATATTTACTATTTATATATAAAAAATATTTTTAAACTTTTTTTAATTTTTTCTTACTTTTACGAAATGTGGAACTGTCCGGTAACTCCTAGTTTACACTAGTTATAGGTAATACTAGTGTAACATTTAATATCAGGTTTGCTACCTGCCATATCGTCTAATTCACAGCTAACTGAAATTGTCTCTCAGTTTATCTGATAGCAGACTAATGACATTCCTTTCTATCTTATTCTGAAGTAGTCTGTTACCAGATATCGTATACAATGGAGAAAAAATACGAGTGAAATTAATTGAAAATTTAAGTTTTCAGTTTGACCTAAAACCAGTTCAAAATGTGAGTCAATTTGACTCATCCTAATATTTTACTCAAAAACAAGAGTCATATTGACTCCTAATTCATAGTTTGATTGACTCAGGTAAAGTCAGGTAGAGTCAATCAAGAATAAATGACTCCAATATTGGAGTTTTGCAGCTTTGACTCAAGCGATGAGTCAGGATGACTCGTAATTGTTTCTCATTATACATAGGTATACTATAATCAGAAAAGTCAAAAGGCAATTCTAATCACTAATAAGATATATTTCATAATTAGAAATTAACAAAGAAAGTTACTATTTGCATTAAATGATAACTCTTTATTGCAAGATTTAAAATGTACCTGAACAGGTAGGTACCTTTAGGTATATATGTATGTACTATGTAACTGTAACATAGAGTTAGTATTTAAACTATGTTGCAGTCATGGCAATCTATTATGCAATTAAACAAATTGAAGAACTTGCATATATTAGTGAAATAAATTGAAAGAAGTGCTTTGATATTTGAATATGTATTTTAAATGTTGAGAAGTTTGAATTAATTCAAATTAGTTTGAATTAATTCAAACTAATTTGAATGTGCTTCTTGCTTAATTTTATCACTGATTCATTGTTAGTTCTAATTAATTATATATATATTATTCTTCAATATATATTAATAGATGTGGCCGATGATATTATGTTTCAATGGGTTGAGTTATTATTTTTAGTATTCATCTAATTTTTATAAATGGGTAGATGTTCTTAAACGATAGATAGGAATATAGATCACATGACAAACGATAGTCTGAACCGATAAATAGGAATATAGATCACATGACAAACGATAGTCTGAACCGATAAATAGGAATATAGATCACATGACAAACGATAGTCTGAACCGATAAATAGGAATATAGATCACATGACAAACGATAGTCTGAACCGATAAATAGGAATATAGATCACATGACAAACGATAGTCTGAACCGATAAATAGGAATATAGATCACATGACAAACGATATTCTTAACCGATAAATAGGAATATAGATCACATGACAAACGATAGTCTTAACCGATAAATAGGAATATAGATCACATGACAAACGATAGTCTGAACCGATAAATAGGAATATAGATCACATGACAAACGATAGTCTGAACCGATAAATAGGAATATAGATCACATGACAAACGATAGTCTTAACCGATAAATAGGAATATAGATCACATGACAAACGATAGTCTGAACCGATAAATAGGAATATAGATCACATGACAAACGATAGTCTTAACCGATAAATAGGAATATAGATCACATGAGAAACGATAGTCTTAACCGATAAATAGGAATATAGATCACATGACAAACGATAGTCTTAACCGATAAATAGGAATATAGATCACATGACAAACGATAGTCTTAACCGATAAATAGGAATATAGATCACATGACAAATGATAGTCTGAACCGATAAATAGGAATATAGATCACATGACAAACGATAGTCTTAACCGATAAATAGGAATATAGATCACATGACAAACGATAGTCTTAACCGATAAATAGGAATATAGATCACATGACAAACGATAGTCTTAACCGATAAATAGGAATATAGACCACCTAACAAACGATAGTCTTAACCGATAAATAGGAATATAGATCACATGACAAACGATAGTCTGAACCGATAAATAGGAATATAGATCACATGACAAACGATATTTTGAACCGATAAATAGGAATATAGACCACCTAACAAACGATATTCTCTAACGATAATAAATATGAATACTTTGAAAAATTACTAATAATTTATTATCGATATCAGCGTCAGTTACATGGAATATCGAACTAACAACCTACTGCAATATTAAGCATGTTTATTTGCAAAAGAGTATTAATTAGATAAAAGAAGAAGCTTTTTACAGCCAATAATGACTGCGATACAGTACACTATAATGCAGGTAAAATGACATAATTAAGATACAAAAATAATTGAAATCAGGAACCAGTAAGAAATTATAAATTTTGTATTCTATAGACAATTTCCTACCTTTTTCTATTTTCTTTGTCCCTCTTAGTTATCACTCCTTTTACTTTTGCCTGTTTTGGTAATTCAATAAACATGATTTGATTTACAAGCTATAATGTCTTTCAAAAAATGCTAAACTTTATTATAGATATAAGTTTATTGCTTCATTGGGCCATCTTAGTGAGTGAAATTACCTATCCTCCAATGCCATAATTTTCTTCACATTAAATGTATAACTTTCACAGTTTTCATGATTGAATTGTTTCATTGTTTCAGATTTATTTGATCATTGGGCTATTTAATCTAAGATGAATTAACTGCATCATATGTAGCCTTAAATACAAACTTCACGTTTTTGGAGTCGGGGGTAAAGTGCGTGATGACCGCGCACTTACGGTTAGTATATTTCAATATTCTAAGAACATGTTATTTGTTATGAATATGGCACAGATCACTATTTATGATCATCAAATAATTGTATATCAGGGGGCGTGCCATCCCAATTCCCTTCATACCCCTCCCCCCTCCGATCACCACCCCCAGCCCTCTCCCATGTCATTAAGCAGTCCTGAAGTGTGCACTGTGCAGTTATACAAACTAGCGGATGCAAAAAACACGACTCTAAATGTTGGATTGGCTTATGTGTTTTGTCACACTAGCCTTCATAATACTGTGCATTTCTTAGTTACTTTACATTAATAACACTGAACAGTATATATACATGCAATCTTTAAATTAATTAATTGTTTCTGATCAAAATAAAACGTTTTTTTGAGAGAATACAGAATGGTAAGCATCATCATTTTCATCATCCAAAGTAATACACATTGCACTTTCCACTCCACCAAATTCGAGTGGAAAATAATAATTGAAACTCTTGAAAGTTGTGCTTGTCATAATATATTATTCATGATGGTTTGATAGAAATAAATATTAATGAACATATATTGCTTCATATTAATTCTCAATAAATAGTCTTACCTCTTAATTCTATGTATTACAGGACATGAAAACAGAGAATATTATTCTTCCTAGGAGTGATTATTTCATATTGAATAGATGCGTAATCTTTGTGGTTAATAATATGTTTTTACTGAAGAAATATAGTATACATATCTACAATATATTCCTTCTGATAAAAGTTGCTTTTTGTTTGAAAATTCAAAATAGTTTATTTTACGATATTAAAGCCACTCTTCGTATGAAATCAAAATTAATACAATGATAGAGCATTAAAATGGTAAATGAAATGGAAGTTCAATAATGGAGCCGAATCTACAGCTAGGGTTTTTTCCTCACATAACCGTAACTTCATCCTCTGTTTGGAAAGAAAAGATGGATGAATCTCTTCACAGTCTCTTCTTTCTTTCTTTTTCTTTCTAGCGAAGATTGTAGAGAGTGGATAGCCTCTATATCAGCATCAGGGCGCGTATCCAATCAAAAACTGATTTGCTGGGCCTAATATAAACAACATCATCATCGGCACAGTAGCCTCAGTGAGCTTCGCCATGCCTCTTCTTTTCCAATGGCTTACTTCTGGAACTAGGGTGCTATTTTCTTCTTTTACATCTTCATTGGAGGGACTCTAGCTTTATTTGAACGTTTTATATTAGATCTGGAGCATAAAATAATAATATTGGAAGATGTAGATTCAAATTACATTCACAAGTGGAAGATGTCATTGAAAGCAATGATAAAGAGGATTCAAAACCATTCCTGGCAAATAATTCTTATTTATCATTTGGACAAGTACAGAGTACCTATCATCGATGTTTGGGAAAATTCCGTTCTTGCCTTCATTTTCTCTGTGAGGTGACTGCGTAATTTGGCAATCTATATTACTCCCGCAGACGCCATCATCAAATTACTTTTCAGCCGCACCTGCTGTCCCTTCTAACTACTCTTGCCGCACCTCTATGGACTTGCAGTCTACCTAATGGTCTATGGTCTAGACGGTCTGAATTATGCCATATTTCTTAAAAATAAATATAAGAAAACTGACTTAAGACCAATATTATTTTTTTGAATTATTCTTCAGACTCCAGCCAATTAAAATAAATAAATATAAATCAAAGACGTTTGGTTATCATACTATTAACTAATTTAACTAATCTGCATGATGAAGAATTGATAATAAGTATATAGAATGTTAATTTTTGTTATTAATTTTTCGCTTTCATGTTAAGTTTCTTCTGCTAATATTGAATTCATACAGAGCAAATACAATCAACATTTGACTCTTTCTTTGTACAACACTAGACGCATACAGAGCTAAATAGTTAGCACAACTTAATAACACGAGGAGTTGCGTGTTCGCATACCAATCCAACACATTCCGCCATGGAGCAACTTGTCACATTATTTGTTTTGAAAAGCTCCACCATCTAAATTGTCTCCTCAGTTTATTCAATTGAGTTGTGAGTTTGTTCACCAATATTAGCGAGAAGTTGGCCATATAGTTTGGCAAAGTATTCCCAGTATTAGCATTTTATTGGCAAAGTGACAGCGGGACTCGGAAACAACTTCTTCTCTCCCTCAAATATTTGCCCTTATATCTCTACCGTTTATTTGAATAGTTTTGAAATTTGCGCTGCCATTTTGCCTCAGTATTTTTATTCCTAAATGTGGATATTGAAAATATTTGCAATTTTATACAGCGTGTACCTGACTAATGCTGGAGTTGACATGTGGGAATGCATGTACTGAGGGTAATAAAGGATCAAGAGGTATGTTTCCAATGATCAAATCGAATATGTACGAACAATATACAAGTGGAAAAAATCTCTTTGCGAATAAATTTTCTAGCTGCCGAACTTTATCAAATTCAACAATTAAAGGAAATTAATAAATATATTAGCTATAGAGCCTTTAATTTCTAATAATATCGAATTCGTATTTTTGCCACCAAGACAACATATTTTTGCACCATTTAATTCAAATGGTGAAAATTCGAGTCGTAGATTAGAATTATACCAAATTTAGTATTTTTAGATTTTTTGTTCTAAAAAGACTACTTATTCGATAATTAATTTTTTAATTAATAGGTAATTTGGTTTAAAAACAACGATTTGATATCTTCATTTTAGCAAACACGTAGGGTTAAATTTTATCAAACTACAATGGTTATATGTTAACTTCATTAAATAGATGCTTCCCTATGTATGAATACTTATAGCATTTGTTAGAATTATCAAACCAAGTGCTATATATTTTGAGATTTTCAATAAGATTTAATTAAATTTCTAATTGACCATATTGTGGTACTTAGGTTTAATTATTTTGAGTGGTGATACTTCTTAGGTGTTATTTCTTTAAGTGTCCGGATAATTTCCTCTAATATTATCGAGGAGTGTCAGAATGACTGGCGTAAACCGTTATTGTTTTAATGGGCAATTTCATAAACAATAACAATATTGAAAATGGATACGAAATTATAGTGGATTGTATGATAATAACATATTGAACATAATAATACAGTAGAAAATCTCTATAGTGAACTTTTCTATATTAAATGTGGAGTCATGAATAAGAGAACTATACCTCGTATAGTGATCAAACTTTCTTTAGTCTACCATGATTGGCCATCAGTTTTTGAAAGCTAATGGCTATTTTATAGAAAAATAAAAGAAATTTGTTCACTATTCAAGGTAGTTCTCTTACTCAAGACCCTATAGTCAGTATAGAAGAGAAACTGTAGTGTGGTTGAATGTGATTCACATACTGTCATTGGGTACACAGCTTGATCCAGAGGTCCTGAGGGTAGTCATTGCTCTCAGAGTGAGTGCCAGAGTTTGTGAACCTCATTCTTGCAACTGTGGTAGTGGGGGATGGATGTCTGAGGACTGCATGGCCTGTCTTGTAGGTTCAGTTCTGAGTGTCACCCAAGACATGCGGCAATGAATGAAGTTGTAGAGAGCAGCG